>CAHIKZ030002548.1:0-232518 GCA_903632075.3 Acanthosepion pharaonis
AGAGCTATTTCTCACAATCCTTAAATCTCTTTTTTTGGCTTGTGCTGAGGGTGCTTACATTCGCAAGCTCACTATATATATATATATATATATATATATATATATATACACATATACACACACACACGAGTTGTGCGGTTTGGTAATTTATCTTTCGGTATCGGTTTCCGGTTTGTTTTTCTTTATACCATGGTTTTTTACTCCCTTGTTCGGTTTTTAAGTTAATGTTTGTTTTTGCATTTTTATGAAGCCATTCATTTCCTTGTGTAATGATAGCATTTCCCGTCCATATCTCATTTCGTTTGAGATTGATAATACTTTATCTGTTCAACTCGTAATATCTGGTGTATTTCTGGTCCAATAATTATTCATGTTTGTAGCTGGAAAGAAAATGTTTCTAAACATGAAATTTGTATCTGCTTTTATTCATTGAATTATTTATTTTTATCTTTTTTTTTTTTACATTAAAACGGTATTGCTTTGACCAACCAAAAATGGAAAATGATTTTCCCCACAAGAGTAAAATTTGTTACACTTTGTTTCGCAAAATCAAAGTCACCAATCTATCAATATTCTTTAAATTGTACATTCAATTAGATAACTTAAACTACAACCAGGAAGATGTTCATTTCTTCTCTGACCATAGGAAGCGAATTCCTTCAAAAAGTATTATCGAAAATTAAATATTAAAAATAATTAAAAGCTTTTACTTTCATTTTTTAAAATGTGTAGATTTCCAAATCTGCGACTATCACCTGTTCTTTTTTAGATACACATTTTAAAAACTCAAATTAATAACTATTTTAATCATTTTATAATCTTAAGTGTATTCGCTTGATAAAACCAAAAAAATATTTGTAAAATTAAAATGAATTACTTTTCCTTGCTTAGAAGAATTTTATAGGCAGAACAAAACACCCACTGAACACTCACTAGAGGCTAAAAAAGAATAATTTTTACTTTGGGTTTAAAAAAAAAATAACTTGTAGTTTTGAAAATAAACACATTTTAAAACTGAGATTAAAACTTACTTTATTTTTTTAATATCTAATTTTTCTGTATTCGCTAGATATAAACAATTTTATTTGTAGAAAACAGACTTGCATATTTGGAAATATACACATCTTAAAAGTGAAATTAAGAACTAAAATTATTCTTAATATCTAATTTAGGTGCATACCCTAGATAAAAATAAAAAAAAAAAAAAAAAAATCTTCATTCGTTTTTCTTGTTTGCAACAATTTTATTTCGTGATTGGCATAACTGGCCTACCAGAAAAGTAAAACATTTACAAAAACTCCAACTTAATAAAATTTAACTTTTTTTTTTAGACGAACCTGGCAACCTTTCTTTTATTTTTACTTGCTATTTTCTTGTTAACTTAATTTTACTGCAAATTTTTTTTTGCGGGGGGAAAACTAAAACAAATAGATTTCACTTCGAATATTCGAAATAGATACAGAGACCACCAAAATAGCCAATAAGTTAAATATTGCAGATTAAATGGGAAAGATCCACACTAAGGATGCCTACATTTTATTTAAGGACCATAAACCAAACTTCACTAGCAGTACACAAAGACTAATAAACCCAACAAAAACAGGACTAGGCCTAATCTCAAAATTATAATTAAAAATATATCTGATAATCTACTAATCACAACCAGTACTAACCTCCGGAAGGGTTCGTCTGAAATGGTTCACTAATATGAAGAATAAGGATAAAGCAACAGTCATTCAGTTTGATATAATTAACTTCTATTCCTCTATCACTAAGGACCTCCTGGTCAATCCTCAACTTTGCAAAGAACTATATAGAAATAACAGATGATGAAACTAATGTCATCTTAACAGCGACAAAGTCACTGCTAACACTGAATAACTCCACCTGGACTAAGTGCCACAATGACAACATCATAAAACCAGAACTAATATGGCTCTATAGAGATGACAAACTCATTTGCAACCCTGATCGACTAACAGCGAAATTACAAAAGAAAATTATCAGGGCCTTTAAATTCCTAGCGTTTAAACCCTAGGAATTTGAAGGCCCTGATAATTTTCTTTCGAGATTTCCTCTCACCTTAAAATAGTTGACTATCTAGACATAAACCTTACCATAAATAGAACAAAACCCCCAACTATATTGATATTGGTTCTAACCACCACAATGCAATCCTAAGAAAAATACCCACTACTGTTTGCACCAGTTTGTAAACTATTGTACAATGAAAAAATCTTTAATAAGTATAAAGAACTATATAAAAAGGCCCTCCATAAAAGTGGTTTAAAAAATAAGCTGTCTTTATGCGACCACTATTAGTAATACCAATACACAAAAAGTGGGATATAGATATAAAAATAGGCAAAGAAAAATCACTTAGTTCAAACCTCTTCGGCAAACAGTCAAGTATCAACATCGGACAGTACTTCCTAAATTTAATCACTAAACATTAATTCCTCTAAATAACATTATTCAAGGAAGTCAATCAAAATTAACTATTCCTGCACTAATAATATGTACCAAATTATTAATTCCCATAACAATTACATTGTAAGTAAATTCCATGGGAAAAAAATAAATAAATAAATCTAACATGGAAACCCCCTGTAATTGTAGAATTAAGAAAAATTGCCCAGTAGAAGGCTAATGCAGATCCACTACCATTACTCCTAAGGAAAATACAACAAACCATAAATATTTACATTGACATTTCTGCAGGAGAATTTAAAAAGAGAATCAATACACATAGGCACTCATTCACTAATCCAAAATTAAAACAGTGCTTTCAAATATTTCCTCAAATAAATTGATTGTTTTTTTTTAATGATCCTATTTTTATTAAACACCTTAAATAGTTTTACAGATAAGTGCAAGCTATGTTTAGAAGAAAAAAAAAAAAAAAAAAAAAAAAAAAAAAAAAATCAGGATAATAACAAAAATCAATGCAAACTATTAAATCAACAGAGAGAACTAATCACAAAATGTAGACATAGGAACAGATTTAAAATTACATAAGAATACATGTGTATATATGCGGGGGTGTATGTGTGCATATAGTAGCATATATGTATCTATATGTAAATGTACATATATGTATGTGTGAAGATATGTACGCATAAGTATGTTGGACAGCATGATTTATTCCATTCAGTGCTCTGGTATTACCCACAATCTATAAATCTATCATTCAACTAATTTATCTTATTCTTAACTGGTTTTAAGTTTAAATCCCCCATCACTTAATAATATTAGACCCTTGTAGTATAAAAATAGGAAACACCAAATAGTAGGAACCAAAATTTATCTACAAACAAAAAAAGGCTCTAGCCATAAATAAACTCCAACCCCAGACCACTTCCCCAGAATAAGATACTTTACGCCCTCCACCAGTCACTAATACAAGCCTCTTCTCATTAACAAGGCTTCTACCAGAGGAGGACTGACATTAAAAATAAATTTAAAACAATGCTTCCAGACAGACACTTTGGGGCTGATAATAGCTGCATACAGACAAGCTTGAAATAGACTATTCTCACATTCATGCTTATATATACAGTAGTCCACGACTATAGCGTGGGCTTTGGGTCAAAAATGGCCAATCTGCACTGCAAGTGAATCACGGGAGGTGTGGGCAATAATAGGAGATTGAACACCTACCTGATTTTTGGGCCCTATTTTGTGACATATACCATAGATAATGGCATAAAAACAACCTCAAAAAGTACTAATTTATGCCAATGATTCCATAAGAAATTTTAGGTAATTTGCTTTTTAGGCCCCTAGCTAAAAGTCTAATAAAAATTTCCCAAACAGTTATTTTTTTTATTTTAAATTTACATGCCTAATTCGAAAATAATCAAGAAATTTTTATAAAATCTACAGTTTTGGAGTTAACAATAAAAGTTCAGACTCATTCGTGTCATCGTCGGCTATGGCACGGCAGCCATTATTGGTATTGTTTGCATCAGTGTGTGTGTGTGTAATAATAGAGACAAGTGAATGTCTATTCTGCAGTAAATATATACAAACAATGCCAGTAATGGCCACGATGCGAATGAGTCTGAACTTTTATTGTCGATTACTCCAAAGAGGTATATTTTATCAAAATTTCTTTGTTATTTTCAAAATAAGCATCTAAATTTACATGTAAATATAACTATTCGTGAAATTTTTATTAGATTTTAGCACAGGGCTTAAAAGCAAATTAGAAAAATTTTCAACTTATTTCAATTTTTTTTACAGCACATTTTTTTTATACAATGAATTTTAAACATCCTCAAAAGTACTTCCTATTGCAATGCATCATAGTCTAGTATCAAAAATAGTCTGGTGTTGTAAGAGGAAAAGACAAACATGGAAAGCGTGAAGTATAAGAAATTAAATTTATTTCCACAAATATCACATTTGTTATACATATGATAAAATCAGACAATAAGCACAATAGTTATATAAATAAATAAAAAAAAAATACATTCATATTAATAAAATCATCAATGTCCATCAACTCAATGTTCAATAAAAAAAAAAAAAAAAAAGTCAGTGAGCTTCTTCTGCACCCTGCCCTTCCTAGCTCTCAGCTGGGTCCTCCTGAGAAGGTGTAGGGTGGTGATAAGTTCCTTGTCCTGCTGCCCTTCCACATTCTCAATTAGCCAGTGGAGGTGGTCAGCTGCATCACTTGGCTGGTGCTGGTGCTTCTTCCTCCTCCTCATCATCATCTTGGATCTCCTGGTCTGGGAAGAAGTCTGCTGCTGCTGTGTTGGCTGACCTCTGCTCCCCCTGGATCTTCACTGCTCCTATGCCATGCTTCTTCTGGAAATGCTGGAGCCACCCCTTACTGGCAATGAAGTCTTCAACACCTTCAGCTCCATGGAGCTGTTGATGAAACTTCTCTGCCTGGTGCATCACTATGGGACCTGACAGAGTGTCCTCTGGCTTTGCTCTTTCACAAACCAGGTGAGCATAGCCTTGTCCAGCTGTTCATCATTGGCTGTCTGGGCGTTCTTTCTACACAGTCCTTCTGACACATGGATAGTCTCTGAACTCTCACAGCTTGGTCTCCGCCTTCACCCAACCCAAGGGTGGATTCAGGTACCCCTGTAGATCTTTGCCTTTGTTTCACGGCTCCGTATCTTATCTATCAGATGCAGTTTTTCCTTTACTATGTACAATTTACATTTAGACATTTTGTATTACTACTAGAAGTCACAGTTTCCCCAGGAATTCTCTAATGCAACCCCCTATACACTATTTATATTTGACTATTTATGAGAGATTCTTGATGTCTACTGTTGGAGAGTCAAATTGAACATGATCAACCAAAGGAAAGTACTCCTATCTATATCCCATCCATGGTATCTGATTGCAGTGATTGAATTCCTGTTGATTAGTCTGATATTATAGGAAACTCTTTGTGTACAAAGTAGAAATATAAAGTAATCATGTGTAATTATTGCCAATACAATTGGATTAGTTGTAAAAATTGTGCAAAATTTGTCTGTTTGATCATCAAAATCAAAGTAAAACGTGAAAAATAGGTGGAATTATTAAAACAAATTAGGACCAATCTGATGATCGCCATTTGTTCTATCATGAAGAAGACGGCCCAGAAATAGGTAAAATAGGGTGGAATTTAAAAAAAAAAAAAAAAAAAAAAATGTGAGTGATGTTGAGGGTACAAGATCAAAATCTTGGGGTCCACCACCCACCCACGATACAGTGGTAAACTAGTTCACCTAATAACAGTGGACTACTGTGTGTGTGTGTATATATATATATATATATATATATAAAAAAAAGAGAGAGAGAAGGGGAGAAGAGGCTTATTTTTCATGAAATAGAAAATTTTTTTTCTAACAATCAGATTTGCCAACTGCCATTCTTATTTTTTACTATCTTTGCCTTTCATAAATTACTCATTGATATCAAAGTATACAGTTGATGTTTTAATACATCTTCCTTACCTACTGTCTCCCTAAAGTTTACAGTATTTAGGAAGCAAGTTTTATGAAGTTGGTTTCATTTATTAATAATAAAAAGTAAGGTGGAGGGGAGACAAAAATTAGGTCTTTTTCTTTTATCCTTTCTTTTTCCTATTACACATGTTGATAGGGGCAGTTTGTCACTTCAGAAAGCCAAATTTGGGGCTTTTTCTTTTTTTTCAAATATTTAATTTAATAATTTCAATAAAGAGACAAAATGAGGTAGCTTTTTGTCTCAGAATGACTTTTCAATAATTTATTTATAGAAATTAATGCAAAACTGGGCCTTTTGTTTGCCTACTTCATTTTTTTCTAAAAACATGATTGGGCATCTCTGGTATAGAACATCATTTCCTAGCCGCAACAGTTTTTACACTTCTGTAGCTTCTCTCAACTATAACATTTCCCACTGGTTCATAGGTACACCAGAATCAAAAATGTATGCCCCAGTCACACAGTAACTGCCAAAAGTGTCGGCCGGTAAATGCAGTGCTGTTGTCAGTCAAGATCTCAATGGGTGGGCCACACTCATAAAATATAGACTCCAGCTGACTCAGGGGACTCCAGATGGCAAATCGTGAAGGACCACAATCAATAAGTGTAAGATAGTGGCCACTGCCATGATGATTGATATTCACTCCTAACCTGCTACAATTATCCTTATCAAGTCTCCCTTTGTGCAGGATCAATTGACTGGCATGCATCATGCACCTTCCCTACCATTCGTACATCAGCTTTTGAAACAGATGGGTCTTTCAGTTTGGCAAAATATAATGTGCATTTTATACAAGGGTATCCACTCCATAGATAGATATGTACTATTTGCTGAAGCAGTGCGCATATGCCGAGAGGGCTGAATTTCTGTTTTTTACTCTGCTCAGTCAGCTTTGTGGTCAGGCTAACTTTGAAAATAGAGGTATGACCCAATCTGTTTCTGGTAAGTGATTAAGGTCTTTTTGAAAGTGTATGGCCATGCTGAGTTCATAAAAAGGTGAAATTTCTCAAAAATTGGGTGTTTGGGGTGGCATTTCCTTACTTGGGCATTGCCGTCCCAAGGTACAGAAATCACTCTAATTTCAGTTTGAATAAATATTAGAGGTTGGTTGAGGGCTTGTTGGAAGCGTATGCTTAAAGCCAATTTAATGTTATGATAAAAGTTTCAATTGTATGAAAAGTTGAAGATTAGGGCTGTAACATAAAAAAGACAGACATGGGCTCAGACAGAGTCACATTAAATAAAATCCAAACTTTCTTCAAAACAAAGATACGAGAAAATGCTATTCAGCAAAACACCTATAAAAACCTTTATAGTATGAAATCATGCTAGAGTTTCAAAATGACAATTTGGTGACATACTGAAAGAAATATATCTTTAACTAGGCTGAGACACTACTTCATCAGCAAATTGAACAGCCAAGAATGTGAGCGTATGGTATGATCTCTGGCACCACATTTTATACAGTACTTTTTTGGCTGACACCAAGTTATAAAATTGGTTTAGACAGGGTCAGAACCTTCAAGGAGTTTTGGCATGACATCAGTGAGTTAATCAACAGGAGAAATTTTCTTAGATAAAAATTCCAAGTAATGTCTTTGTTGTTTGCCTCCAAACATTCTTCAGACAGGTTCCCAAGACTGTAACCTTCATTCAAACCAATCAGCTCTACAGAGAGTTCCATGCAAAGTACAATTAATTCTTACCCATAGAAAGTTGTCACACAAAATGAAAGCAGTTGAGTCAGAGATCTTTGAATTTTTTCAACTTTACATGATAAAGATACAACTGTGAAGATTGTAGATAATTGACAATGGAGAAGGTTATCCTTGTATTTCTAATCAGCTAACTTTTCTTTGGCTTCAATCACCTCTTCAGAGAAAAATTGCTTTCCTTGTGGTCCATTAGTTGAAGTCCCACCTTTCCCATCAGCTGTATTGACTGTCAAGATAAATGCCTGATGAATGGTCTCAACTCAATCCTTAGATTTATGAATGAGGTCCCCGAGTGGTCCAGTTTTTTTTTCTACCCACTGCCAAAAGAACATTATTAACATTACAATGACTTTGCAAGGAAATTCCCAAAGGAAATTATCATGAATGACTGACTTGAAGGAGGAAGGCTTTGAAAATTCTGAAAGAGTTTAACCAATACACCTTTGATATTGGTAACTTATGGTGTATAGATCTTAGCCATTTTTAATGTATCTGATGAATGAGAGCAAGAAAATTATTGCATTTTGAGTAAAATCGGACCAATTTTGGGTGAAAATTAGCAAAGATAATGAAAATTTTTATGTTTTCATCTATTTTGATGGTATTCTGAGGCAATTCATAGCTAATGTCTTGTATGGAACCCAAAAATATTACAAACATTTTCATCCATTTGGAGCCTAAATTTTAATTCTAGCATATACACACAAAATTTACCAATTAGATAAATTTATGGTCTCTGAAATAAAATTTGGTCCTACATTAAAGAAGAAAGGGCTAAGTGTCACATGGCAAATTGAAAAGATTTTAAATGGGCTTAGCCTGAATTTTCTAAAAAAGTATGTGTTTTGGTATGTGAATCTTAGCCATTTTTGACCAAAAAATAGTGCAATTTGGGGGGGAAAAAATCGGACATATTCTCAACAAATTTTGTAGCAATTCTGATTTTACTTTGTCAAGAATCAATGATTTCTTCAATTAGAATTCAATTATATGGTATTTAAAGTTAGAAAAATGATCCTAGCTGTATTTCCTCAGCTAACCATAACAGATTTTAGCCCATTCACTTATCAGGATGATGTAGCATTTTATGTGGTCAGGATATGGTCAACAAATAGGTAAGATTTTATTCAGATTTCCATAACTTTAAAAATCAGTTCTAAATATGCTAGAGACTTAATTTGTTCTTTTTGTTTTTTCAGAAATTTAATGTAGATTCATTTTATCAAAGGTTTTAAGTAAGAAATAATGAATTTTTTGTCAATTTCCACCTCTGGGCTCAGTGTGCTGTAGTAGTTCACTATAGGAAGTTATCACTGTGCTACTCTTTGGTGATTTTAGACAAACATTAGCAGTCATTGCAAGAGGAACTCCAGTTGATGAAATGAATGCTTGCCTTCTTATATCTGGACCCATGTTCAAAGACTCAGTCTGAAAACAAACACGAGAGAATCACAGGTGACCTTGAAGCAAGAAGATTTTCTGCTTTGCTGTTGCAGCTTGGCAATGGAACCATCAAAATGGACCAAAATGGAGATATTTCACTCCTAAATGGTTGCGGAGTTTCAATCTCAATTATCCAAGACTTGATTAACCATGTTTATCAAAACATTAAACATGGATTCAAACTGGCTTTGTGAGAGGACCATGTTAGCTCCCAAGAATCAAACTGTGGATAGCATCAACTGGAAACTTATCCAAGAAATTCCAAAAGAAAGCATGAAGCACTTTTCCATTGACACTGTGGTTGAACAAAAGCAGGCAGTGAATTATGATCCAATAAATTTCCTGAACTCCTGGAACTAAAAGAAAATGTGCCAGTTATTCTATTGAGAAATCTGGATCCTCTAAAGTTTTGTAATGGAACAAGGTTAATTGTAAAGAAGATGCTTCCTCATCTCTTGGAAGCAGAGATCCTTACTGGTCCAATAAAAGGAGAAAATAGTTTTAATTCCAAGAATCCCCCTAATTCCTCCAGATCTTCCTTTTGAGTTCAAAAGACTTCAGTTTCCAGTGAGAGTGAGCTATGCAATGTCAATAAGTCCCAAGGACAATCACTGAAAGTAACTGGACTTCATCTAATGGAACCCTGCTTTTCTCATGGCCAGCTGTATGTTGGTTGTTCAAGGATTGGGAATGGAAACAAGCTATTTGTACTGACTCCGAATGGGGAAAACCAAAAATGCTGTTTATCATGCTAGTGTATATATATATATATATATATAAAAATAAAGGCACAAACACTTAAAATTTCATGGAGGTTATATTTATATCTATTTAGTGTCTTAAAAAAGGCCCCAATTCATCAGACCTTCAATAAATAAAATAAATAAAAATAAAAGCTTATTTTTGGATTTGAAGGTCTGATGAATTGGGGCCTTTTTTAAGACACTAAATAAATATAAACTCATGAAATTTTAAATGTTCATGCCTTTTATAATAAAGAGTATTGCTCTGTGTCAGAACTCTCTCTCTGGATTTATATCCTTTTGGAAATATCCATACTGATCACTAATATATATATATATATATTACACTGGATATCAGAGTAAACAGTTTATCTTCAAATGTACCATTTATTACTATTATCATAATTCTTGTTTAAAAGATAATAGAAAATAAATAAGAAGAGAATAAAATTGTCAAATATATATAAGAATATTTTATTATTGTTCTTGATAAAAATGTTTGAAATAAATAATAGAAGAAACTGACTATACTGAATCAATAGTAAAAAAAAGTAAATGAAACAAAATAATGTTGACTTGAAATGCCTTTCCTACAAACTTGAAAATACATCCTGGTCCATAATAAAATGTGACATTAAAATATAAATATGGTACAAAATATTCATGTCAATAATTAGTTTAGTCAATACAATTTATTAAATGTCTATAATATATTTTTTAGTGATAATAGATATTCATAAAAGAAAACCACTAAATAACACTTATTTAAAAACAAAACCAACTGACATCTTAAAAAAAAAAAAAAAAAAAGTATTTATTCTTATGAATAAAGAAAATAAATACATCAAAATTATAATAATGAAAAACATTTGAATAAATAAAAAAAATAATCACATGAAAGAGTAATCTGGGGCCTCAAGAGACAATTACTTGGCCATTTGAAGATTATCCTAGGATGTAAACACCAAAGCCATGCAAATGAAATAAATTAAATGAAATAAAAAATAAAAAATAAACTGGGCATATTTTAGTTATTTAAAGATTGCCCATTCTCATTTATCTATAAAAAATTAAAATACTGGAAAAAAAAAAATAAATAAAAAAAATAAAAAAAGATTTAAATATCTACTTTGAAGTTTTTATTTGAAAGATTGCTAAAAAATGTGCATAGCATAATAAAAACGGCCTTATACTTGATGAAAACAAAATTTTATCATCAAAATGTTCATGTTACTATTTAAGAGAAAAGGACAAAGTTTAATTATTTTTAAAAAAATTTCTGTCTTTTGATTAAAATTCTAACTTTCGATTAAAAAACCTTGTTTCTCTTCATCAGCAGATATCCTAGTAAACAGAAAATTTTAGTTCATTTTTTTTTTTTTTTTAATGACAGACATTAATTATGAAAATGTTGCAAAAATAAAAATAATTGTCAGATTTTAATGAAACTTTCAGAAACTAATTCACAAATGATGGAAATTATTATTTTTTAAAGCCATAGTAAATTTTTTTTTTTTATATTTATTAACCCCCACCATAACTAATTTAATGAAAACTCTAGAAATTCAAAAGTGAACATTTTTAGTGACTAATTAGTTAAAAGCACAAGGGTTTGAGGAAAGCAAATCATGTCTTTTTTTTTTTTAAGTTGGACCCCCTCTACCTTAAAATCAGCTCTGAATTGTAACATACAAAACTCAATAAAACAAAGATCTTATTTAATTTCAAAAGATTTTAGTTGTTTTTATGATTATGGATAATATTGTCTGAAAGCAAAACTTTTTTGATGAAAAATAAATTTTTACAACTATTGTTATTTCTTAAATTATTTTATTATTTTTGCATTAAAGTTGTTAAAAATGGTTTACAGTTTAGCTGATGGTGTTATTAAGTAGATTTATCTGTACAGATTATAAATTGTAAAGCTGGTTACAATCAGCAGACCCAAACTAGATAAAAAAAACAAAAAAAAAACTAATATAACATGGTTTTATATACCATAAAACTGCTGTAATTAAAATCTACAGAAGATCGGAAACACAATGAAAATAAACCATCACGTGGTTTGTTTCGCATATAAACATTTGTTCTCCACTGTTTTCAATACCGGCATATAACTTAGGATTAAAAAAGTTTGGGGAAAAAATTAAAAGAGAAAAAAAATGTGTAATATTTAAACTGATAAGGGTATTATGTACCTATCTTAGGAAATTTATATGGTCTTATTTTTATATTATCTTAGTTAAGACATTTTTCCATAAATGAAATATCAAAATTAATAAAATGGGTGGAAATACAAATAATACTGTAAAATATAATAAATGTACATAAAATTTTAATATATTAAGTACATTTATAATAAAATTTCATAAGAAAAAGTACATTAATTAGGTATCAAATTTTATCTCACTCTTAAACATTTTTATAGTATATTTTTTCATAAAGCATCGTAACTGTAAAAAGGTGGAAAGCTAAGTACGAAAAAAAATCTAAAAAATTAGAGTGCTGAAACTTTTCCTTAAAAATAACGATGGAAATAAGTTTATTCATTTAAAGCTAATCCATGTCACTTTTGTCCTTCCATACAATAAGTTTTCCTCATGTAATCTGTCAATGAGGACATGTCATTCACCACTGCTATTAAAACCTGCTTTCTCTTATTTTAAACTACATTTTTTTGGTGCAGAAAGTAATGTTTGTTTTAAACTATTAAATAAACTTTATAATTTCTAATTTTCTGAAAATGGATTTAAAAAACAGTATAATTGATTTTTTTAAAAATGAAAATTTTGGACATGCAGAATGACTGAATAATGTAAAAAAAAAAAAAAAAAAAAAAAATTGAACTTTCCACTTGATAATATAAACATTTAGACAATAAAAAATTATTTTCGTCAAGTTTAAGGCCATTTTTATCATGCTATGCTCTTTTTTGCAGCAATCCCTAGCCTAATGCTACTTTGTAAAAAACAATTTGTTTGTTTTTTTAATTTATGTATTTAAATAAAGTTTTAGCTTTTTTAAGGCATTTTTAAAATATTCGTAGTCACTGAATCTCTCTCTTCTTGACAACAAATGAAAATAAATTTAAAAATCTCTTAAAAAGCCAGTATTTATCTTTTGCTTCAAAGTAAATTATTAACATTAAGGAATAACTGACAAACTGTAAGCTGTCATAATCACATTTTCATATAATAGAAAAAAATCCCTTACTGGAAAAATTTCAGAATTATAATGAAAAATTACAAGTACATTTTCTAAAAATAGATATTCAATGTAGGTTGTTTTTTTGTGTGTCAAATTTGAAACATTTGAGACAGAAAAAAAAAATCTACATCTTTTAAATTATGCAAGTGCCAACTCTCAATGCAAACTTTTTGAGTTTTAAGTTATTTTTTTGTATGATTCATGATGAATTTTCACTATGTTTATAGTTCAAAATATATATTTTCTTTTTTAAAAATATGATTTCATCATGACATAGAAATTTCTCTGTTTCAAAACTGAAACTAAATCATAAAAATTAAACTTAAAATCCAGCAATGTTAAGAATAACTTTCTAAGCAATTTACTTAATTTATAAGCGCAGACAATCTTAATATTAGGAGTTGTTAAGGTTAAGGAAAATCCAATCTATTTTGATTAGGGGTGGTTGGGTTTTAATTTCCCTAGACAGCTTATGCATCTAAGTGTGTACAAGGACAATGGGGAGGTTTTCTGTTTAACTGGAGCTAGGTGCCCCTGCTATCATGTGTGTTGGCATGTTCTGAAGGACTTCTCACGGGTTACAGAAAGCCTCTCCAACACCCAACCATTGTCCCAGAAGGCATTATATCATACATTAGTAAGGCAGCAGGGGATGTTACAAGATGATCTTATGGACAAGTTCGGTTTGACAAAATAGGAGTATCACTGTGACCTTGGGTGCTCGTCTAGATGTGTCCCAATGATAAGTCCATAGGGCACACTTTCTTTCACTGTAGTATCATATGCTCATTGTGCAAACTTTTTTAAGACATGATTTGTACACTTGGCAGAAAGTTTTTGTCTTTGAAGCTAGTTCCATTTGTAGTAATATGTTCTTGTGCTTACTTGGCACCATGAAAATCATGATTTGGACAACACAACAAAAGGAATTTCATGAAGGTGAGAAGTTCTCTTCTGTTCAACTGATTGTGGCCACTGACAATGAATCCTGGTAGGACTTCTAATTAGATTCACCTCATTGCATCAGTTGAATAAGTCCAATGAGAAGACATCTTGTCTTACACACCTTTCTATTTTTGTACATTTACTGAATTCATTCTATCCATATGCAGGCAGTTTGCTCACAGTATAGGTTCTGGATTATTCTAATATCCTTCCTAAATATGTCATGCTTAAGTAGCAGCTCAAAATACTTTATCAAGCACTTTTGCATAAGCTATAAAAAACATGGATATATATCCTTTTGCATTTATATGGCTCTGATATCATGCTGAGCATAAATATTGCATTCCTTGTCTTTGAAGCTAGTTCCATTTGAAAATTATCTTGTCCAAAAAAGAAAATGCATAACAAAGAGAATTTCTGTGCAAAGAAGTATATGCCTGGTGATAAAAATTTCTTCAGGAACTACTGCGGTGGAAAATGTTTTTAGGAGGATGGAATTATTTCAAATAGAATAGGAAGAGTAATCTATATGGTGAAAGGAAAAAAATGTGTATACAAAAGACATGTAAACTAGTTAAGACCAAGATACTCAGAAATCATTCAATAGGATGATGAAGAAATTCTGATGGATGTCCTGTGCGACACATTTGAAATAACAGCACCCAATAACATACCAGAATGCATGGATACATCTCCTACATCAGCTTTGCCTGTAGGATTGAGATGTTATTCACCTCGAAAGAGTAAAAGGAAAAGAAAATCTATAGTGCAGTTAAGTCCAGCCCCGAAAAAGAGGAAATATTAGAAAGCTAAATTTTCTAGAGGAAAATTTCAGCTCATGGGGAGGTGATGTAATAGAATAACCTGTCAACCCCAAGAGTAACTACACTATAAGTAGCAGTAAGTCAATGGACTACAGGAGACTATCTGGAATCTGTTCCAACTGTGCTGTCGAACTCTCTGCCTTCGAGCAGAGTCTCGTCCAGGGAGGTAGGCAGACCTGAATCCATTTATGCTGGTGCTATGGGGAATTTTTGGCTGAGCCTATGGGCTTGGATGACCCACGTTAAACTCGGCCTTGTGCCACATCTACCCTCATAGTTATTTTATCTACTGTGTTTGTCAAGTATATATTCCTATTACCGTGGGGGTAAATGTGGTACAAGGAATAAATATGTAACAGTTTGAATCCAGTAGAATTTTGTGTTGAGTCCTTTGAGAATCTCTGAGAATGGCATCAATGATATCTGGCAATTTTTCCCTAGATCACAATGGAAAACTTAGTCTTGAATTTTCTCCATTTCACCCCCAAAGTTAGTGTTTCACTTGCTTGCATGCAATGAATTGAGCTGTTGCACATTTGTCAAAGGAAATCTTTTTTTTAAATGTTTAATTTTGTTGCATCTCAAAATGATCAAGTAGTGCCTTTTGTTTACTGATACTATTCCTGGCAAAAATTATGGAATAACACACTCAGAGGATGTTCATGTTTTTTTTTTGTTTTTTTTTTGCAGTAAATAAACTAATGAGCGACAGATAAGATTCAAAACATTTTTATTTAATAGCTGAACATTTTGGCTTCATAAAATATATCTTTACATAAGCTTGAATAGATTAATGGTATAAATTTTAATTATGATTGATATACAATTAATCTACAGTATTATTCCATTTAGCACATCTCACTAATATGGATGTAGAGGAAGCAGGCATTACTAAGTGTAAAATTCTCAATAACAATAAAAGGAAGAACATTGATCTTATCTTTCTCGCAAACATCAATTCAGCAGGTGACGATTTTGCTGTATTGTTTGCATTCAGTGTTACCCTGTATACGACTAAGAATTTCTGTATAGCTTTCTCCTCTGTCTACAACTTGATTTTTCTTTAATGCTTGTTTGAACGTGTCCACAAATTTTTCCGCTTGTCCATTTGACCTTGAGTGGTAACTCAGAGTTGTGACATGTTCAATGAAGCACAGAATTCTTTGAACTCTTTACCTGTAATTGCAGTTCCGTTATCAATGACTAATGTCCGAGGAACTCCGAAGCAGCTACAAATTTTGTCTAAAGCACTGATAGTATTTCTAGAAGTTGGTTGATTGTATTTAAAAACTTCTGGCCATTTCAAGAAACTATCCGCAATGATCAGGTAATAATACCCATTAAGTGGTCCTGCATAATCAATGTTTAGATGTGTCCAGGGGATATCGGTTTCTGGCCATGATCGTGTTTTAACTGGCAGGGCTCTTGCAGCTGACACCCTCTGCAGTTTTTCAGAAAATTTTGATGTCTGTATCCATTCAAGGCCAGAAAATGTAACTTCTCATAAGAGATTTCATTCGAGATATACCAGTGTGACCCATATGAAATTCTTTTAAGATCTTTTTATGTAATTCCTGTGGCATCACCACCCTGTCTGATATTTTTTTCAGAAAATTTTGATGTCTGTATCCATTCAAGGCCAGAAAAAACTTCTCATAAGAGATTTCATTCGAGATATACCAGTGTGACCCATATGAAATTCTTTTAAGATCTTTTTATGTAATTCCTGTGGCATCACCACCCTGTCTGATATATTTTTAATAAAATTATCATTTTCTGCTGCTTTTTTTTATGTCTCCCTGCATCACTGATAGTTCCCAAACAGTATTACATAGCAAATGCGATATTCTTTATTCGTCCTTTAAAGCCATAATTACAATTACAGTTTTTTTTCCAAGATTTCATTGTTTTGGAATCCACCTGCATAACCCAAGTTTTTAGATGACATGTCCTCCATTTTAAAATGGAAATTCAACAATGTTACACCCCATTGCTTTAATCAGTTTGCAGTATGAGTTGGAATGCCCTTTGATCCAAAAATGGTCAGTAACGGCTTATAATCAGTTTTCCGTGAAGGAAACAATTTTTTTTAACTGCAAAAATGATTGCTAAGCTTTCCTTTTCAATCTGAATGTAATTCTTTTCTGCTGGCAAAAGAGTCCCGTAAGCGTGTGCAATTGGTCTTGTTGAACCATCTTCGTATTTGTGAAGATGAACTGCTCCAATTCCAGCATCAGAAGCAACTTTTTCTGGATCTTAGTGCACCAATGCTAAATCAATCAAGCAGTTTAATTTTTTGAAAAGCTTTTTACAGTCTTTGGACCAACACCATTTAACCCCCTTTTTCAACAATTTGTTTAATGGTGCTGTTAATTCCTACATCGTTAGAATGTATATTGCTTAGTATTGCACCAAACCTAAAAATGATTGCAATTTTGGCACGTTATATGAGGCAGGCATATTTCTTATGGCTTCAGTTCTCCATGGATCTGGTTTTTGCCATCTTTATCCTCAATCTGCCTGACATACTTAATTTTTTTCCATTAAAAAAAAAAAAAAACCTCACATTTTTTGGGGTTCACTTTGAATCCGAATTCTTCTATTCTCTTGAAGATAGACCTTATGTGTTTTTTATGCTCATCCATATTTTTTACTTTTCACCAAGATATCATCCAGATAAGCAATGGCAAATTCTAACCCTGCAAGCATTGTATCCATGATTTGTTGAAAAAGTGACAGTACAACCTTTAAACCAAAAGGAAGTCAGTTTAGTTTAAATAATCCGTTAAGTGTGTTGTCAGATACTTGGAACACTCTTAGTTAACTTTGACTTGCAAGTATGCGTCTGATAAATCTATTTTAGAGTATATTTTACCCCCATTTAATTTTGAGAAAATGTCCTCGTGTGAGGGAAGCAGGTAACTGGTCTTTTAGACAGTTGTTTAAACCTGTTGAAAAATCTGCACATATTCTAATTCTATTAGAATTTCAGTCCCAAAGTCTGTCAATTCTTTATATGGATGAAACCAATTTTAATCTCCATATTTGAAGAGAAGGTCACTCTAAAAAAGGCATGAGGTGTACTACAGTTGCAGCCAGATCCAGGGGAAATAACATCATGTTATTGGATGTATTAGTAATAATGGATTAATTTATAAAATTAAAAGGAGGTTCTTTCAAAGAAAGAGAATGCGAAAGAATGGACCAGGGAGTGCCTTAGAAAGGCAAATGAAATTTATGAAAGGGGAGTTGTCTTAGTTATTGATAACGCTCCTTGCCATACTTCAATTGAAGTTGTGGAGGAGGATGAATTTAGGCAACACCAAATTTTCAGACTTTCCCCCTATAGTCCGATGTTAAATCCCATTGAAAAGGTTTGGTCAGTCATTAAAGCTGACGTAAAAAGTATGGCAGACTCAATTGTTGGGATTTTAAGGTGATGGCCAGGGATGTTTAACTACTAAAGAATTCCACCTAAGTTAGAAGCAATGATCTCCGAGGCAATTAATAATATTTCCCCTGAAACTTGCACTAACTTTGTATCTGGAATACAGAGATTACTTCCCTCTGTAATTAACTTAGATGATGTAATCTTTTAAATAAATTTCTTGGGAATGTTTATATTTTTTTTTATATCCCTTTTAAGTAAAAAAAGAATTTATTAGTATTATATTATTTTCCATTTTGGAGTTGATTAATTTTTTTACCTGAAAATAAGTCCACTTGAAGTTGAAAAGGTATAGTTCTTTGTTAATAAGAAAATGGAATGTTCCTTTTATGTCTGAAAAATCAGTGTAACATTTTCTTTCATTTCAAATTTTACCTCAGTTTCAAAACATATACCCAATCCTTCAATTTGGTAAATTCATCCTAATCATGCATGAATTTTTCAGGGTTTTAATTTTTTCTTTTCCCAGGTGTTCACCAGATTACAAAAAGAATTTATAGGCAATTCCCATAAACTAAATAGCACTATCCAATCTATGCTGAAAAGGCAGGAATTATTCCCTTTACGTATGTAAACTTTTGACCTGAAGGTCTTACCACAAAAAAAACGTTGCATTTAAGTTCACCCTTAAATTTGAGTGTTTTTCCTACAATACCTCTGGCAATTTTTGTTTATGTCAGTCAACTTAGGTTGACCTATTTTCTTCCATGTCTGTCAGTTATACCAATATCAGAACCTAAATCCAAAAGAAATGTTACCGCATGTCCATTTATACATGCATCGACATACTTTCGTTTCTCGCTATTCTCAAATTCCGTTCTGGAGAGAATCATATTCACTTTTTCATTGGTCTTTTTCTTTCTTTTATAGAATTAGGACCCTTTATATCCCTTTTGGCCACATTCAAAACATACCTTCTTTTTATCCCAGCAATTATTTTCTGTGTGATTATTCATATTTCTTGGGAGCTGTTAGTCCCTGAAGATGTAGGAGGCATTTAAATAAATCTTTTGAAATCGCCAATTTGGAAAAGTTCACATAATGAGTTAACTGTCCTAGCATACGATAAATTCTCATTTTCTGACTTAACGATATTAAGGCATTTGTGGAACAAGCTATCTTTTTCATCAAATATCCTTGAGAGGGTTTGAATTGTTTCTTCCAATGAGACTTCTGGTTTCTTTGGTAATATTAGGTTAGAGTATTTTGTATTCTCATCCGTTCCCATTTTTTGTAATTAAAGGGTGACTTTTCCTCATTTGACCAGGCTTGACATCTATTTGTAAATATAGATTTCTATCTTCTGAAATATGCTGGGAAGGTAATCCTATTGTCCAGGTCATAATGAAATTCCGTTAACGAATTTGCAATACCTTTGGCAGACAAGAAGGTTTCCATCATCAGTTTTTCAAAAAGTTGGAACTGTTGTATTATCTGTTGTTGCTGAACACTAGTGCACAACATTTTCATAAGCTCTGTTAATTGTTCTATACTTTTATCACAAGTCTTTTCAGAAAAATGAACGACAGACAAGAAAAAAACAATACAAATACTCAACCTTGGCTCTTTGCCTTCCAATAAATTCAAATTAATAGTGTAATTTTCTAACAATAAACAAAGAGTACAACAAAAATAATCTTTTAAAACATTTTACATAAATCTTTTTTTTTCAGAAAGTCTTCCTCTGATTGGAAAATATAATATCCAAAGGTGTTGCCTTACTTTCAAAACATCTGTAAACCAAATGTATAGCTGACAATTATTTCTCTTGTGAATTCATTTCGGCATCACTGAAATTTTGGTAGGTGAATTCCATAATTCTTGTCGCCACTATTATATTCTGTGCTAATAGGAATATGGAATGGACTGTAGAAAAATCACGTGGTAGAGATAAACACTCAGTTGTGGAGCAAGCTAAGTGAATAATAATCCAACCGTTAGAAAGAGAGCTATTTATGTTGCCATGGAGCATCTCATTGTACTAAAGTGGGATAGTCCATTGCTTGGGCTGTGATTGGCTGCTGGTACCTGAGTGGAGGTATTTCTATAAAAATACCAGCTTGATTCATCAGTTAGTTAGGGTTTGTATTAAGTTGTCTCGAGCCAGGGTTTCCGCGTACGCCGATGACGTATCTGCTTCGTGTCGTCCCAGAAGCGACATTGAGGCGGTACAGAAGGCGCTTGATCGGTAAAAAAGGTGACAGGGGCCAAGATAAACGCGACAAGTCGTCCAGCTTGCGGTTAGGTGCCTGGAAGGGGTCGATCTTCGGGCCGCTTCGGTTGGACGGACGGTCCTGTCCGCATTCTTGGAGTGTGGTTTGGATCCGACCTCCAGCTGGAGAAGAATTGGTCTGAAGTACGAGCAAAAGGTCGATTTTGCCGGTAAGATTTGGAATCGACGGAGGTTGTCCGTAAAGGGCAGGGCGGAGGTGTGTGTTACATACATTTTCCCCTGATTCTTTATCGATTGTCCGTACTTCCTCTCTGTAAGGACCGCAGGAAGGTGCTTTCGGCGATCGCTATCCTCCATTTTATGGAGGGGACGCGTGAACAGGGTCGACAGACGAGTCTGCACTAAACGTCCGTGTCATGGGGGGCTGGGAATGCCACATCTGTTGAGTCACGTCCGTGCCTCTAGGTTGGCTTTCCCACGCGCGCATTGACTGGAGGAGATCCGATTCTGGAGGGATTGTTAGGGAAGCCTTCCCTAGCCTTTACCATCAATCCCCCCATCTACGGCTGAGCGCCGTCGTAAACCCGGGGTGAGTCGGATTTCCTCCACGAGTGTCGGTTGGCCTTGAAGGACATTCCCGGTCCAGTGACCTTTCTCGGCCTAGGGAAGGTCTTCTATCGTGGTTTAGTGGAGGGTCGCGCGAAGGATGAGCTACGTGATACGCTCGACTTGTCGGAGGAGGAGTATCGCTCCTATTGGTCTTAGGCGCCAGCGGCGGATTACCTCAGTAACCCTGAGTTTTCGCTTACCTGGCGACTGGCTCGGAATCGGCTGCCTCTCAATGACAAGGCTTTCATATGGGGTTTGGGCGGATTTGCCAGACTGTGAACGGTGTGGTCTTGGCTTAGAGGAACGGCTTCGCACGCCTTCTACCATTGCCCCGGTCCGCCCTTATGGGACCATGTCGGCGAGCTGACGGCTCGCCTCGCTCCCTAACAGCTTGTGTCCATTGATCGCAAGATACGCGTGTGACACAATGTCGCCCCGTATTCGGGAGAAACGAATGGTGTTTCTGATGCTGATGCCCACGGCTCGAATGGTGATTTGGGCGAGCGAATGGAGGAAGTCTTGCGGGGCAACCGTCTTTCTTATCAGCATCTGATCCAATTCTTTAAGCATCAGCTCAAGATGAAGATTAGATCTGATAGAAAGCGATTGCATTCGACAGTCTTCAGCGAAAGGTGGGTAAAAGAGGCGAGCTTGGTTCGTGTGACCGGGGCTAGCCTTTGATTTTTTTTTTCTAAGTCAACCTACAGCACATCGGGGTGGCTTCCTGTGGAACCCTCCCCTTGGTTAGGTTAGACAAGCTTCAGTGTACCTAGTTAAGGTGAGCAAGTGTTGTTCCTGGCCTGTATCCCGGCTGCTCTTTGGTTATGGTCCAAGTCGAGATTCCCAACCTCCCCAGTTTGTTTTGGCCCCACTTTTCATCTCGACTGGGTCAGCTTTTACATTTTCCCATTCCGCATAATATTTTCTCCTCTTTCCCACTCCCTTAGCGAGAGTGTCTCTTGATTCTGTCCCCTGGGCAGAATACAGCGGCCTCTCTGTTTTGAGGGTTGGACGGTCCCTACTAACATGTGTTATGTTTAGTTTGTATTTTGTGTTATTTTTATTTGTTATTGGGTTCATTTCCCTCCCCTTGCATCCTATCATTATTAGATTTTTAAGTATATCATTTATGTATCATCAAATTTTTATGATTTAGGGAGCGCTTTTATAGGTCCCCTGGTGAGAATCAGGTATTATGGTGCATGAAGGATTGATTGGTGACGGATGAGTTCTTGTGGTGAATGAGTAAATTGTAATGTATGAATGGGTCGTGAGTCAGATTAGCTAGGTATAAGATAGTTAGTGTTGACCAGCCTTTTCCCCTCCCTTTTTTTTTGGCCTTGTGCCGCAATTGTAACCTTTGTTTAAATAAATCCTCAGAAGGGCGCTTGATCGGGTGCGAGAAGGTGACAGGGGCCAAGATAAACCGTGTGGTTTCGTCCGGCTTCCAGCTGGAGGTTAAGTGCCTGGTAAGATTTGGAAGGAGGTTGTCCGTGAAGGGATCTTCGGGCCGTGTTACATACATTTTGACGGACGGTCCTGTCCGCTGTAAATTCTTGGAAGGTGTGGTTTGGGCCCGACTTCCAGCTGGACTAAAGAATTGGTCTGAGTCACATGCGAGCAGGTTGGTCGATTTTGAGGAGTCCGATTTCTGGAGGGGATTTGGAATCGACGGAGGTTGTCCGTGATGGGCAGATTTCTCCGAGGTGTGTGTTGAAGGCCATTCCTCGTCCACATTTTCCCGATTCTTTATCGATTGTCCGTGCTTCCTCTCTGTAAAGACCACAGGAAGGTGCTCAGGCGATCGCTCGAATCCTCCATTTTATGGGGGACGGATTTGAACAGGGTGACTACCATTGCCCCAGTCCGCCCTGGGACCACTAAACGTCCGTGTCATGGGGGCTGGGAATGTCGCACCTGTTGAGTCACATCCGTGCCTCTAGGTTGGCTGGAGGAAGTCTTTGGGCAATAATCTTTTCTTATCAGCATCGCATTGACTGAAGGAGATCCGAGTCTTCTGGGTAAAAGGGGATTGAGGGCGCCTTTGATTTTCCTAAGCCTTACCATCAGTCCCCCCATCTCTAGTTAAGGCAAGGGGTTGGCCTGTATCCCCTGCTCTTTGGTTATGGTAAACTCCTCCCCAGTTTGTTTTCACTTTTTCCTCCTGGGTGCTTTACATTTGGCCATTGAAGGCCATTCCCAAAGTCCAGTGACCTTTCTCTGCCTCTGGAAGGTCTTCTACTAACATGTGTTATGTTTAGTTTGTATTTTGTGTTATTTTTTATTTGTGGTCTATTTTCCCCTTGGATTTTTAAGTATATCATTTATGTATCATCAAATTTTTATGATTTAGGGGCGTTTTATAGGTCCCCCTGGTGAGAATCAGGTATTATGGTGCATGAATGATACGGATGAGTTCTTGTGGTGAATGAGGATGTATGAATGGGTCGTGAGTCTAGGTATAAGATAGTTAGTGTTGACCAGCCAGCTTGTGCATGTAATTGTAACCTTTTTGTTGCAATAAACCTCAGTAACCTAAGATGACAAGTTTTGCGGTTAGGTGCCTGGCGATCTTGGCTCGGTTGGACTGCGGTCTGTCCCATTCTTGGAGTGTGGTTTGGGCCCGACTTCCAGCTGGAGAAGAATTGGTCTGAAGTGAGCAAGGTCGATTTTGCCGGTAAGATTTGGAATCGGACGGAGGTTGTTGGTGTGTTTACATACATTTTCCCGATTCTTTATCGATTGTCCGACTGTGAGGAAGGTGTGGTCCATTTTTGGCTTGGAACTAAACGTCCGTTAACAAGGGGGGGCTGGGAATGCCGCACCTTCTACCATTGCCCTAGGTTGGTCCGACGCATTGACTAGGGAGGAGATCCGATTCTGGGGGATTGTTGGGACCATGTCCCCATCTCTGGTGGGTTGAGCGCCGATTGTAAACTCCGGGGATGAGCAGATTTCCCATGAAAGTGTCGGTTGGCCTGAAGGCCTCCCGTCCAGTGACCTTTCTCTGCCTAGGAAGTCGTGGTTTTGGAGGGTCGCGCTGGGATACAATGGATATACTCGCTCGCGCCCTATTGTGACAATCAGTAACCCTGAGTTTTCCTGCCTCCATGTCAAATTGGCTCGAATCGCTGCCCTCAATGACAAGGCTTTCGGGTTTTGCGGATTTGCCAGACTGTGAGAATAATGGTGTTTCTGATGCTGATGGCCAACGACTTTGTGTCCATTGATCGGCGAATGGTGATTTGACGACGGGAGAAACGAATGGATGCTGATGGAACGGTCGAATGGTGATTTGGGCAACCGTCTTTCTTATCAGCATCTAATCCAATTCTTTGAGCATCAGCTCAAGATGAAGATTAGATCTGATAGAAAACAATTGCATTCGACAGTCTTCAGCGAAAGGTGGGTAAAAGAGGCGAGCTTGGTTCGTGTGACCGGGGTTAGCCTTGATTTTCTTTTCTAGGTCAACCTATAGCACATCGGTGTGGCTTCCTGTGGAACCCTCCCCTTGGTTAGGTTAGACAAGCTTCAGTGTACCTAGTTAATGTGAATAAGTGTTGTTCCTGGCCTGTATCCCAGCTGCTCTTTGGTTACGGTCCAAGTCGAGATTCCCAACCTCCCCAGTTTGTTTTGGCCCCTTTTTATCTCGACTGGCTCAGCTTTACATTTTCCCATTCCGGCATAATATTTTCTCCTCTTTTCCCACTCCCCTTAGAGAGACTGTCTCTTGATTCTGTCCCCTGGGCAGAATACAGCTGCCTCTCCGTTTTGAGGGTTGGACGGTCCCTACTAACATGTGTTATGTTTAGTTTGTATTTTGTGTTGATTTTTATTTATTATTGGGTCCATCTCCTCCCTTGCATTCTATCATTATTAGAATTTTATGTATATCATTTATGTATCATCAAATTTTTTTATGGATTGGGGCGTTTTGGTAGGTTCCCTTGGAGTGGAAGTGGTATTATGGTGGTTGGAGGATTGAACGGTGATGGATGAGTTCTTGTGGTGAATGAGTAAATTGTAATGTATGAATGGGTCGTGAGTCAGATTAGCTAGGTATAAGATAGTTAGTGTTGACCAGCCTTTCCCCCTCCCCTTTTTGGCCTTGTGCCTGCTACGATTTGTTAAGTTTTTGGTTTTATTTTTTTTATAAACCCTTTTTTTTATTTTCAGTTTGACTTTTACTATATTTTTGGTATATATGTGTACATTTTGTTCTTTTTCTTGTTTTTGTTGATTTCTCTTACCTTTTTCCCCCCTACTCACCGTTTTTTTTCATCTTCGTTTCGTATTATTTGAAATGTTTATTGTCTTTGGTTATTTGGAAATATAATTTAAAAAGGAAACAAATCTGTTTTGTTCAGCGTGGTGGGCCGCAAAAAACCCATTATGGCCGATAAAAAGAAAGAAAACAATACACCGCTCCCGGACCGGCGTCTCCGATAAAACGGCCTGGTCGAAAAAATAGGCGCTTTTCGAAAGATCCG
Organism: Acanthosepion pharaonis; assembly: GCA_903632075.3. Taxonomy (NCBI): domain Eukaryota; kingdom Metazoa; phylum Mollusca; class Cephalopoda; order Sepiida; family Sepiidae; genus Acanthosepion; species Acanthosepion pharaonis. Next base: position 25,574 of record CAHIKZ030002548.1, read on the forward strand.
AGTTCTATAGAGAGCAAAGGAAAAACTTTGAAAACTCGTTCAACGGTAATGAGTTTTTAACCATTAAGGAAGTTTTTGATGCCATGAGTACCAGCACTATTTCCCTGTTGACAGCCGACATCAAAACGCGGAAATTGATTGGAGTCAGCAGGGACAACATGGAAGAGGCATTGAAAGCCTTAAGTATAAGTCCAAAAGTTCTAGCAAGAAGATCTAATGCCCTTTGGGATATCTTACTTGCAACAGAACAGCAAGCGAAGGAACTAGTAGGCAGTATCCTGATATCCAAAAACCTGCGCCTGCAAACAGAGTACATGGGTACACGGAGAACAAGAGTAACGATTCATGGAGTGCCGGTAGACATCCCGGTAGAAAGGATGGGGGCCTTCTTTTCCAAATATGAAGATGTACATGAAGTGAAGGCCCTCGCAAGTAAATGCGGAATTGCTACAGGAGACATGGAGATACAAATCATGGTAAACCAGGAAAATTTCTGGGATATACCCAATGTCCTGGTGTGCCGAAAGAAAAGAATGTTAGTAATAGTTGAGGGCAGGCGACCATTCTGCTGGTCATGCAGCATTTTGGGGCACATGGCCAAAGAGTGCCCTGGGAAGAATCCAATTCAACCATCCGCCTCAGCAACAACAGCAGCGACAGTGGTGGCAAAACCAACAGCAACGGGGTCAAGCTCCAAACCTGTGGAGACCAAACCAGTGGAGGGAACCTGGAAGGAGGTGGCGAGTGGTCGGAAATCCCCTAGTAGTCAGACCCCCCAGAAGGCACCCCATCCTAAGAAGCTCCAAGAAGAGAAGCTGCCACAAAAGGAGGTTCAGTCTCTAAAGAAGGCACAAGAAAAAGTCTGACAAGAAGCAGAAGCAACAACAACAGCAGCATCAAAAAAGCGAACATAAACAGCACCAACTCCAACAGCTGGAACAGCAGCAACCCAAACAACAGGAACAAGAGCAACAGATGGAGGTGGAAACAAATGCCTCCACCTCGGGCTACATCCCTCAAGAGGTCTAGGGAGGAAGAAGACGAGGAACCTCCACAAAGGCAGCACGACCGTGGTAGGGTGGAGAAGGTCATGGAGAGATCCAGGGCAGTCTCCATCCCTGCTTCGTTTGATGATGCTGGAGAGACCAAAGAACCAACAAGAATCAGGCGGCATTCTTCTTCCCCGTCCCGTTTTACTTTCCCTTCCCCCTCCACATCTCCCCTTAACAGTTTCCACCCCTCCTCTCTCATCCACTTCTTCCCCTCCTCATCCATCAAGGGAAAAGAAAAAGAAGAAAATGACTTTTGCAAATCTTGAGGAGATTTGTAAAGTAGATAGAGAGGCGTACAAAAAGGGTCTCTCCAAACAGAGAAAAGCCCTTCTAGGCATACTTTATAAAATGGAGTCTGTAGAGGGAAAAAACATTGAGGATCCCCGAAATTTCCCTCGAGCTCCAGGAGTTATAACCTGTGTAGGAGAAACCGGGAGCCAGCTGGAAGTACGGAACCATCTATATGAAGCGAAAGCAGCGTTCCCAGACATCAGAATGTTTGAGCTGGAAAATGCAAACTTAAAAAGACTAAGGCAATTTTGTTCTGGGAGGGTCCCCGTGTTACTCCACCCCTCCTTATATAGAGCAATCAAATTAATTTACCCCACGGACGTCGGCGGAATTGTCTCAGAGGGACGGATGACGTCGGAGTTAGGCATAGGGAGCCTGGGACAATCCGTCGGGGTCCTTACACCCGCAGATTTCCGCCCCGTATGTGAGTAGGTTTTTGCTCTTACTCTTTTTCTCTCTGCAGGCCTAGAAAATGGAAATCAAGTTAGCGACGTTAAATGTGAGGGGCTTAAGGGATCGGGGTAAGGCTGCCGGCCTGCTCCGGGACCTTCTGTCACTGGATGTGGATGTTGCCGCAATCGAAGAGACACACTTTGTTTGCAGTGCCAATGCGTGTGTGCTGGAGGATGACTGTCGTCTATTCAGCATATGGGGACCGGTTTGCCAGAGGAGTTTCTTTGCTTGTCAGACGGACTCTTGATGCGAAGGTGGACCTTGTGCATACCGATGCGAGGGCGTTGATCGTGGCCCGATATTGCCGTGAAAAGTGGTTCAATCCGAAGTCGTTTGCGGTTTATCGCCCAATGATCAGGAGGAGCAGGTCTCATTTTTTCGGCAGTTGGGGCCGTTCCTGGTTGATTCAACGCGCCTAGTTTTAATGGGGGACTGGAATGCCATCCTGGACCCCAAGTTGGACAGGAGGCGGGGAGATAGTGGGAGAAGGGGCGATCGTAGCCTGGTTAATCTGATCGACAATTATGGTCTCGTCGATAGATACCGGGTCGATCATCCCGGGGGGAAAATGTGGATGTGGGCTCTTAGTTGGCCTTCTGACAAGGTGGTTAGCTACCTTGACAGGATGTTAGTTAGAAGAGCCGACATAGATCTATTAGATTGCCCTACGTTCCACTGGGTAGGCTACTCTGACCACAAACTCGTTTGTGCTCGGGTGGCGTTAGACCATAGGCCTAGAAAGATTGAACTTCCAGTAACCAGCCAGTCTTTACTGGACAGGCGGGACTTCCGGGAGCAGCTAACTAGAGTAGTGCAGCGGGAGCTAGTGGGGGCGGTTATCGGGAATACGTGGTGGGAGCACCTTAAGTCTAGGATTAGGTCTTTCACCACTGATTTCAGCAAGATAGAGCTGAAAAGGTGAAGACACTTAAAGCTAGTTACACCCGGGCGGTGGCTGGGGGTTCCCCTAGAGATAGCTTAGGGCGGCCCTGGATCGAATGAATAGCGGCGGTACATGAGCCAGGTAATTAGACATAAGTTAAGCAAGATGTCTTCGAAGCTGTGAACTTGGGCGCAGATCTCGCGAGGGAAGAAGTCTGTCGAGGTGGCGATCGTTACATTCGTGGAAGTCGAAGTCCCGGAGGGGCATACTCTTCGGGCCACTGACGACATGTGCGGGCGTTTCGGGCGCCATTTCGAGAGCCGGTTTACCAAAGGAGCCTGGTCTCCATGAGGAGGAGTTTTCGTAGCTATTTAGCTGACTTTCCTTTTTCGCCCGACTGAAGCGACTAGCTAGCTGCAAGGAGAGATCACGGAGGGGCTAAGTCTACGCTGGTATTGAAGTAGGTCGGCAGAGGCAAACCGTCGCCCGGTCTGGATGGTTTGCCCTATGAATTCTACTTGAGGCTCTCACATCTTTGTTCGATTTTGACAGCAGTGTTCAACAACTGGTTCGGGTCGGGTCCATCCTCAATCGGATCACCAGGGGTGTGATCACTGTTGAAAAAGGGCAAAGGTGGTGGGGAAAGCTAGATGATTACAGGCCCATAACACAGAGTTAAAGATTATGGCCAAGATCCTGCAGGAGCGTTTGCCGAGTTTCTGTTGGGACCTGAGCAGACTTGTTCTGTGAGGGGCCAACAATTCAGAGCAACCTGCATCTGATCCCACGATCATAGAGGGTGTAAAAGACGACGAAGAAGCCGCGCTGATCAATTTGGATCAGTCCAAGGCATTTGATAGGGTTGACCATCGCTACCTTGCTGCTGTCCTGCAGGCCGCTGGATTTGAACCCAACTTCTGCCACTGGATTAGCCTCCTGTATCGCTCCCCCAGTGCTGTGGTACAGGTGAACGGAAGGTTGTCGGACGCGTTCGTGCTGTCTAGGTCGGTTCGTCAGGGTTGTCTGCTGTCGCCTCTCCTTTATGCTTTGGCGTTGGAGCCTCTCCTTCACGGGTTGAAGGGACGAGACCGGCAGTCCGCCCTACATGGAACCGCCGTCCCTGGAGGGTCTCGAGCCAGGGTTTCGCGTGACGCTGATGACGTATCTACTTTTGTGTCGTCCCGCAACGAGAGAAGGTGACAGGAGCCAAGATAAACCGCGACAAGTCGTCCGCCTTGCGGTTAGATGCCTGGAAAGGGGTCACTTCGGTTGGATGGACGGGCCTGTCCCCATTCTTGGAGTGTGGTTTGGGCCCGACCTCCAGCTGGAGAAGAATTGGTCTGAAATGCACGAGCAAAAGGTCGATTTTGCCGGTAAGATTTGGAATCGACGGAGGTTGTCCGTGAAGGGCAGGGCGCAGGTGTGTGTTACATACATTTTCCCCTGATTCTTTATCGATTGTCCGTACATCCTCTCTGTAAAGACCACAGGATGGCGCTCGGTGATCGCTATCCTCCATTTTATGGAGGGGACGCGTGAACAGGGTCGACAGAGAAGTCTGCACTAAACGTCCGTGTCATGGGGGCTGGGAATGCCGCACCTGTTGAGTCACATCCGTGCCTCTAGGTTGGCTTTCCCACGCCGCGCATTGACTAGAGGAGATCCGATTCTGGAGGGGATTGTTAGGGACGCCTTCCCTAGCCTTACCATCAGTCCCCCATCTCGCGGGTTGAGCGCCGTTGTAAACCCGGGATGAGTCGGTTTTCCTCCCGCGAGTGTCGGTTGGCCTTGAAGGCCATTCCTCGTCCAGTGACCTTTTCGCCTAGGGAAGGTCTTCTATTGTAGATTAGTGGAGGGTCACGCCAAGGATTCGCCACGTGATACGCTCGGCTTGTCGGAGGAGGAGTATCGCTCCTATTGGTCTTAGGCGTAGCGGCGATTACCTCAGTAACCCTGAGTTTTCGCTTACCTGGCGATTGGCTCGAATCGGCTGCCTCTCAATGACAAGGCTTTCATATGGGGTTTGCATGGATTTGCCAGACTGTGAACGGTGTGGTCTTGGCTTGAAGAAACGGCCGCACGCCTTCTACCATTGCCCCGGTCCGCCCCTTTATGGGACCATGTCGGCGAGCTGACGGTCGTCTCGCTCCCAACAGCTTGTGTCCATTGATCGGCGCATATGCGTGTGACAATGTGTCGCCCCCGATTCGGGAGAAACGAATGGTGTTTCTGATGCTGATGGCCACGGCTCGAATGGTGATTTGGACGACGCGAATGGAGGAAGTCTTGGGCAATCCGTCTTTCTTATCAGCATCTAATCCAATTCTTTGAGCATCAGCTCAAGATGAAGATTAGATCTGATAGAAAACAATTGCATTCGACAGTCTTCAGCGAAAGGTGGGTAAAAGAGGCGAGCTTGGTTCGTGTGACCGGGGTTAGCCTTGATTTTCTTTTCTAGGTCAACCTATAGCACATCGGTGTGGCTTCCTGTGGAACCCTCCCTTTGGTTAGGTTAGACAAGCTTCAGTGTACCTAGTTAATGTGAGTAAGTGTTGTTCCTGGCCTGTATCCCAGCTGGCCCCTTTTTATCTCGACTGGGTCAGCTTTACAGTTTCCCAATCCGGCATAATATTTTCTCCTCTTTCCCACTCCCTTAGCGAGAGTGTCTCTTGATTCTGTCCCCTGGGCAGAATACAGCGACCTCTCTGTTTTGAGGGTTGGACGGTCCCTACTAACATGTGTTATGTTTAGTTTGTATTTTGTGTTGATTTTTATTTATTATTGGGTCCATCTCCCTCCCCTTGCATTCTATCATTATTAGAATTTTATGTATATCATTTATGTATCATCAAATTTTTTTTATGGATTGTAGCGTTTTTGGTAGGTTCCTTGGGTGGATGTGGTATTATGGTGGTTGGAGGATTGAACGGTGATGGATGAGTTCTTGTGGTGAATGAGTAAATTGTAATGTATGAATGGGTCATGAGTCAGATTAGCTAGGTATAAGATAGTTAGTGTTGACCAGCTTTTCCCCCTCTCCTTTTTGGCCTTGTGCCACAATTGTAACTATTGTTGCAATAAATCTTCAGGATTTGTATTAAGTTACAAACTGCTTTATTTTTGTCTGCCAGCTGGGACCTTTATGCCAGTAAGTGCTGTTTATTAGTGTTATTCTACACAATAGATAAATAGTAACAGGTTTATTGTAGAAACCAGTACAACAAGCAAAGAAGTAATAGTTATGCACACAGTTGTGACAAATCAGTATAGTTGTGTGTGTGTGTGTTGCTACCGGAAGGCTGCTAGTTTCACAGATCCCTGCTCAACTCCTGTCCACTGTCCTCACGGATACGTATAGGTGGGTACCACCCATATTGCCGCCACTCATGGGAGTGACAGGTTATTCCATCACATCAAAAATATTAAAAATCCATCTGAACATTACATGACTAGCATCATTACCTGTATCAAAATTTATATCAAGCTACTGTCTGGGTATATGTATGTGTTATGAAATGTAAAGGGATATATTTATGCTTGGGTTCCATTCCCAAACTACCCTATTTTATAGATGCTACATACAAATTAAATAGCCTGTATTAAAAGGATCCAAGAATATTCAACCTGTATTTTTCTTTGGTCAAATGTGGTAATGAAAGCAACAATATTTTTTGGTCTTCAAGTTAAATTGAGAAAAATATGAAACAAAATATCTTCAGAAAACTGTGGTGTGTAACGCAACAATTCAACTGATGATAACAGGTAGGTACAAAGAAACCCGGTGTCGCACGTCCAACCTTCTCACGAGCTGAAAGCCCTCTCTCGAAACAGCAAAAACGAGCCTGCTTTATACAGCCGCGGACCGACTACAATTTGCATGCGAATGATGAGACAACGAGATTTCGCGTTAACTAATCGAGACCGCCCGGCATAAAAGGTGGGCGCCGCCATTTTGGTTTTTCTTTTACCGTTGGAAGGACCAGAGTTTGCATACTGCGCAGATTCAAACGCGTTTCCGAGGTAAGCCATTTTCACAATTTTCCCCACGCTCCCCCCTGATCTCATGATCACAAACAGGGCAGGGAGGTGGCGATCGTCGCCGTTGAGTCCCCCTCCGAAGGGGGATAACACAAGCTTCATCCTCGTGCGTGTTCTCGTCTGTGGTTTGAGTGTCGGTAAACACTGTGTCCGCCGGGAGGCTGCTGTTATCAGAATCACTGCCCTGCAGGTCTAACTCAAGGCAGATTGAACGCTCACTACTCCCAGACTCGGAATCGCTTTCATCGCTCGGTAGCGGTAGTGATTGCATCACCGGTCGCAAGTCTTTAATGTGACGAGGCACCCCATCAACTCTCACAGATTGCGGGCTGATCACCTCCGTAACACGTCCAGTGCCGTATTTTGTTGTACACTTGCCGCGTGGGTTTTTGACCCAAACAACGTCTCCTTTTTTCAATCTCCCTCCAGTCACTTCTAGTTCAGGCAGCGGGTTGGCTTCGATGCCTTTCACGCGGACATGATATTTGTGCAGTGCATCAGCCTGCGCCGTGGATGGTGAAATGTTATCTTTCGGGGCGACATTATACCAGTAAACCGCTTCCGATACTGTCAAGCCCTTCCTGGCTGCGATGGTCTTGATGGTTCTGTGGTTCCGCTCCACGATGCCATTTCCACTTGGCGAGTAGGCACATCGAAACCGCAGATGCATGTCCCAAGTGTCCGCAAATTCTTTAAAATCTTTACTGGTGAACGCAGTATCGTTATCCGTCAGTATTTCCACGGGTGGGCCTCGCTCCAAGAAAACATTCTCCAACAGTCGAATGACGGTGCTCGCGTCTTGTCAGCAGCGCAGCGGCCGCCATACCGCAAACCTGGAGGGACCGCAATCAATGAGTGTTAAAAATTCTCACCATTGTAGTGAGTTATGTCCATTGCCAGTCTGCTCCAGTTGCTCTTCATGCTCAGTTCTCCTCTTTCCCAGTGAACGGGTGCCAGATCGATCGACTGACAGGTTGTGCAGGCCTTCACAACGGATTTAACGCTTTCTCTGGACACCTGCGGGTCGACTAACCTGGCGAAGTACAGAGTTCGTTTCACGCCCGGATGTCCGCATTGACGATGCGTATTGGCAACCTGGTCCTCATCCAGTCGTCTCCCTGCCACTGCACAGCTCTCGAGTGCCGCTTCTCCTCTCTTGAGCAGTTCTAGCCACCTGTGCGGTACTCTGGTGAGGCGATCAGCACGGTTCTGACAGGACTGCATGAGCGTCACGTCTACGGTCAATCCATATTCCTCCACCAGCGATCGCAAAATGCCCAGCCGTCGCCTGACCAGCATCTCACCAGCCGCCCTTGTGTTCACCCGTGCCTTCCCGGTCAAGGTGTCTGAAATCCACCGGTGCACACACGCCGAATCAGTAACCAAGTGCAACGTTGTCGCCTCCCACTGGAGAGCTAGATTCACTCCTTTAAGCGCCGCATCGAGTTCAGCCAAATTAATATGCCTGGCATCATTAGTCGGACGCAGCCAGCACGCATCTTCGATGACATTTCCACTTATTTCCAATGCCACTCCTGTCGCCACGGAACTCGCATCCACCCAGACTGTGATCTCGTCACCACTCATGCACCAGTCTCCTCCGATGGGATCCAGTTCCCGCACTCTACTTAACATCTCTGCTAGTATGCGACAGAGAGAGGGATCTTTGATGTTATCATCCCATCCATTGGTTGCTGCGGTTGCCAGGCGCTTGACAAATGCAACTGCCACCCTGAGCCATCCACACACTGGGAAGTGTCCAACAAGTTTCCCACACAATGAAAATACGCGCCGCCGGGTCAACACATCAGGGGCTTCCGGAATTTGACTTCCTCGTTTCCATTGGAGGGTGCCATTTTCTTCCCAGACTTGCAAGCCAAGAACTCTTGCTCCATCTCTCAGTCACACTGGATCCTTTCACACCAAACCGTAATCCGAAAAGTGTCGTCTTACACGCGATGCAGAGGCCAAACTTTCATTAATGAAGATATCATCAACGTATGCTGATGTGGCACTTTCAATTGTGTGGTCTTGCGATGCAATGGCGTCTATAACGGATTTCATGATGAGTGGCGCAACATTTAGCCCAAATCCTAGCCGCATAAGACAGAAGCGTTGGCCTTTGAAAATAACCATTTGAAATGGCCACAGCGCTTCGTTGATGTGAATCTGAAGATATGCGTTCCGCAGATCCAGAAGCGACACATTGACTCCCTGCCGCCGCCACGTTCTCAACTTATGTGCGCACACTTCTGCATCAGCAGTGAAAGCATCCACAAAGTCGTTCAATTCGCGGTAATCGAGTACCGGACGCACCTTCTGTTTCTGCACGACCGCCATCAAGGGAATCAGACCCTTTGGGGGTCTGAGTCTTTCCTGGGGGTACAGAATCAGCCAGCCGTTCGCAATCCACTGCTGAAGCTCTTTCTCGTATTTTCCTCTGATGCTGTCGGGAACCTTGTACTCTGCGACCTTGTTGCGACGCTGAACTGGCGGGTCTTTTTGGGCCCATTTCCACCTGGCGGTCCACACCCTCTTGTCGGAATTGAAGGAGACGTCGAAATCCGGCTCACTAATGCAAAGGGCTGCACACACCTTTCTTCTTTCACCCAGTTCCACATTTCCAGCTGGCGTGATCACCATGCCTCCTAACGCTCGGATCGCATCAATCCCAAGTAGCAGGTCGTACCCAAGGGGCCTTTGACGTGCCACCAAGACGTCGACTTTGGCATGACTCCCTCCATCTGTTAGGACTGACACAGTCCCAACACCACAACAGGCCCGGGACACCCCGTCAATCGTCCGAATCTCGATTTGTTGACTGTTCCATGTCACGTATCCATCCGCACTAACGATCGATCGGGCACATCCAGTGTCAACGAGCGCCGAACATCGTTTACCCTCAACGTACACGTTGACAACAGGCAATGCCGCATTTACTGACCGAGAGGGGGCACGGGTTGTGACAGCACCTTGTCCCCAGACTCGTTTCCCGAGCAATCCTGTGCTACATGGCCTAACTCTTTGCAGCGATAGCAGCGTAGTCATGCTTGGTTCCGTCTGCTGCTCCCTCCTACATCACTTCGGCTCCGGCAGTCCCTAGAGAAATGGTTGGGTCCACCGCACTTGTAGCACTTTGGGCCCTCCCTCAGTGTCTCAGCCGTTCGCACGGCTGCCGCAACCTGTTCCGTGTCCTTCAAGATGTTTCGGTCCCTGGCTAGCAATTCATCAATTCCCAGTGTGTCCAATCTTGAAGACGCTCGCAGGAGCCGACTGGTGTCGTCGGGAAGCCCTGCCAGGAAGGCGCACCCCAGTATGCGGTCCGTTGCTCCGCCAAACGGTACTGCCAGCCTTCACAAATCAGCCAGGTAAACATCCACAGTCTCACCCGGCTCGAGCCGTCGTCTGACGAACTGTTTCCAAGCGATGAATGGGTCTATTCCAAAGGCCGTATACAGGGCGTCCTTGATCTCTTCTAGGTCAGCATCGTCCCCGAGTTGTTGATATACTGCGTAGGCACCTCCCGTGAGTCTCAGTGGGATGACTAGTGCAGGTTCCTTTATTTTGGACACCCTGCAAACACGTTCGGCTTTTTCAAACCATTCGACGATAGTCGGGCCCGTGGGGGAGCCGTCGAATTCTGGGATCAATTTTAGATCGAACTTGTCCATTGCCGAAATAGCTTGTGGTGTGTAACGCAACAATTCAACTGATGATAACAGGTCGGCACAAAGAAACCCGGTGTCGCACATCCAACCTTCTCACGAGCTGAAAGCCCTCTCTCGAAACAGCAAAAACGAGCCTGCTTTATACAGCCGTGGACCGACCACGATTTGCATGCGAATGATGAGACAACGAGATTTCGCGTTAACTAATCGAGACCGCCCGGCATAAAAGGTGGGCGCCGCCATTTTGGTTTTTCTTTTACCGTTGGAAGGACCAGAGTTTGCATACTGCGCAGATTCGAACACGTTTCCGAGGTAAGCCATTTTCACAATTTTCCCCACACTACTGGACTATTGGTGTTTGAAATATTATGAAATAATGCTAATACCATCTTTGTTCATCAAAGAGGATAAGAGCTAGAGGAGTTCCTTTCCATAATCCTACTTATTCCTGTGTTAACTACACGTACATACATGGCAAAGAGTCTGAAGACAAAAAAAAAATAAAAAGTAATATAAAAAAAATCCTAACAAAGAAAAATACAATTTTTTTTTTTAGCAGCTCTTTTCTACAGACAATAGAATTGAATTTTCACTACAACTTCAAATACACAACTACCAACTATTGTAGAAATGGAGAAAATATATCATTTTTATCAAAAACTTAGTGAAAAAAAAAAAAAAAAAAAAAAAAAAAAAAGGTTAATTTTAAATAAGAACTAATATCACACACACAAACAAGTGAATTTGACAAATATCAAGATCGGTTGTTGAAATTGTTTTATGTAAAATACAATATATTTTAAGAAGAGAAGAGAATACAATGGACGTACAACTTTTCTAGAAGTGCAAGATGAAAGTTCCACTACTATCAGGAGTTCATTTTATTAGAATTTATTTTGAAATAAAAAATCAGAAAGTCACAAGTGACTGTATCAGGTACAGAATAAGCAAACATTCTTTCAAATGTACCCACAAGCTTTTAACTTGGTTTACCTATAGTCTGGTTATCATGCCTCCCTTGTCTTCTTTCACTTCTGGTGGCCTCTTGTATCTTGGCAGATTTATCACATTGCTTAGAGTGGTGCCTTGTAATCTGTAACCCTACCTCAAGTAACTCTTGGGCTTTGTACAGTGTGAAAATCTGCAAATTTCTTGATAGAATTCCTTTAAAATTGGACAGTTTATATTTACTATTTCTTTCATGCATTGTAGTAATGAACTGATTAACCTATGACAATAACTCAATATCACCAGTGCCTATCTTTCAGTAATGATTCACTTCAGTTTTTCAAGAATTGATGTATTGTATTATCTCCCCATAAATTTTCTATTGGATTTGCATCAAAATCAATAAGTTATCCTCTTATCCCCTAAATCATTCTTTTGTTGATTTTGCAGCATGAGATAGAGCAAGGTCATTCTGGAAGATGAATTGTTCCAATTGTCCTCAATGTACGAGATAAAGAAATTATCTTGAACATCCTGATAGCAGCATGCATTAACTGATCTTTTAAGGAAACAGATCTTTCCAAAACCAGTGACAAACAGGCAGATATACAACACCAAACCATCACCGAGGTAATTTTGCACTTTTTTTGCATCTCTTGTGAGTGTCTCCAGGTGTGGGGGCCATGATCACTGAAGGAAAGACAGAATTTTGATTCTTCACTGAAAATGACCTGTTCCATTGATCAATAAACAAACTTTGATGGTTTACAGTATAGATTAAATGCTTCTGTTGAAAAGTTAATAGTAGCTTCAAAATCAGTATCCTGAACCGATTGAGTCTCCACAGTGGTGTGGAGCAAAAAACAGCTACACCAGCATCATTCCAAGCTTTGGAAATTTCACTACAATATGTAAATCAATTGGAAATAAGGAATCTTATTCAACTGACATACACCTCTGGCTGTTGACTTTGGAACCAAATAATACATGTACTTCAATTTGATTCTCTTGACCAACTACAAAGACTTTTTTTAGGATTGCAATAAAAAGCTAGGAAATATTTTGAAGACCATTTGTATTAAACTTTATAACTTATTTTAATATATAGAATATGAGAAGATGCTGAAAAGACCTTGGCCCAAACCTGTTTGATCAGATATCATTGAATACTGGTCTGGAGAAATGGGTCAGCTTTTCAGTACCATTTGCAAAATGCATATTGTTTATTTGACCGATCCTATTTGATTAGAGAAAGGTGAATCATCTAAAAAAACAAAAAAAAAAAAACAAAAAAAAAAGTTATTTGTTTTGGGATAATGAACATCTTTTTTGTTCTATCCAAAAGTTAATATATAATATCTTCCTAATTTTAATCATGTCAGAATAAATTTACAAAAATCCCAAGAATCATTAATTTTGGATTTTTTTTTTTTTAATAGGAGAAAAAAAAAAAAAAAAAAAAAAAAAAATCACAATTCTAGTTTGAACTAATATGGGACCATTCCTTCTGTATATCACTCAATCTATGTGATTTAAAAAAAAAAAAACTTGAAGCATTTACATGAAGCTAAATTTTTTTTTTTAACCAATTTCAAAAACTTGTTGAATATTTAAAGTTGTGTAAAGAAAGATTAACATGAAGAAATATGTATGATGTCACATATCCAAAAGCATCTGTACTTAAATGTTAAGAAAAAAAAAAAAAAAAAAAAAAAAAAACAGCTTGGCCAATGATAAGCACAAATAGTCCATATATAGAAGCAGCTGGAAGGCAGCAGAGTTGAGTCAGTGAAGTGTAAGGATGTGAAATAAATAAAAAAACAAAAAAAAAAAAAAAAAAACTAGGTCATGCTGATGTAGGTGGCTTAGAAATGAAGCCACATGGAACCAATTCTTGGCTCTGAAAGTAAGAAATCTGTTAAGATGAAAATACTAGTTTTCTTTGTATATTTGGACCCCCTCCCCCACACACACCACAAAATAAATCAAAGGAATTGATATTTAAACTTAAGTAATAAACATTTTAATTTGTTTCCTATATGACAGTCAAATAGAATTTCTTTGGAATCAGATGCTTGCTTTTTAACTTCCTTTTTACCATTACATGTAAAAAGATACATGAATGTCAAAGCTGTCTTTGCCTATTTCTCAAAGTTCATATTGGCTTGTTTATGCAATTTTTTTTTTATCTTGGTGCTTAAACTACAAATGATTATGCTGAAGGATAATACAATGCATTACATTCACTAATGCACGGTTAGATATAGCAAAAATAAAATACAAGATATCAATTCATTAGTGAAACAATATAGCTCTGCATGTGCCAAGGCCAATAACCTTGGAGAAAACAACCAGTTCCAATGATCTAATGAAGTGTTTCATAAAAGTACTCCATCAGAGTGTCTTGACATCCAAAATGGAGTTAGAATGATAAACCATTTTTAAATTGAGTAAGGAATGCAATTTGCAAGAATGAAAAATGAACTTAACTAGAAGGAAAAAGCATAACTAAAATAATTTTGTTATCAAGGTGTGACAATCTTTTTATTTAACTGTACCTCTTAAAAAAAAAAAAATAAAAAAATAAAGTTTTCTCTTATGATGAATCATAATAGCATCTCAGAATTTAAAACAGTATTTTATTCATTTGACAATTCCTTCACAAAATCAATTTACTAGTGTTTCTGTATTGCTCTTAAGCCTTTGAAACTGGTAGCAAAATTCATAGCAATAAGCAGGAAAAAAAGCTGTAGTTAAATTAGGTGAGGAGTTTGGTTGATATAACATTGAGATTTATGGTACAGTGAATTCATGTCATTAAATTTTTCAAGTTCTCATGACATGCCTGGTGCACATCTGAGCTAATAAACTTCATTTAATTTCTGACTTGGAATTACCTTGAACCTTCAAAATTAATCAAATTTTCACATGACAATTCATTTGCCAAATCCTGATAGGATCCACTCCCAATTATGAATATCTTCACATTTTCAGCAATGCTGATTCAATTAAGTTAAGGATGATTCAATAATTTTCAACTTAAAGATTTTAAGGTAAAATCTTTAAGAACTTTTGTGCCACTGTCCCAGTTCATTTTTTTTATTATTATTAAACTGGTAAGTATGCATGCATACGTATGTTTCCCCACTTATATAGCACAAGTACTTGTCATCCATTGAAAATTAACCAAACTACAAGATTGCTTAACCCTAAAAAGTTACAACACTACTAACCATGGGTATATCATACCCGATTTTGAAAACAGCAAAAAAATCTTAAATATTTATTTGAAATATTTTACATGCAGGCACTTCAAACTTTGTAATGTGAGTTAACATTAGGGACTGAATAACATTAGGTAAGAAAATCAGGTACTGAAAATTGTAATTAAAAATTATATACTCATGGTTAGTGTTCTAGGGTTAAGCTGAACTGAAAATAGAAAGGTTTTAAATTTCATATTGTTTGGAGAAGAAAGTTCATAGAATACATTCAATTAAATGAAAAAAAAAAAAAAAAAAAAAAAAAAAAAAAAAAAAAGATTTACAAGAGAAATAATCAATGAGAAGAAAGTAAAAAAATTACTCAAGAAACTGAATTTTAAATAAATTAAGAAAAATGAAGAACAAGAAAAAGTATACACGAATTCCACTAAACAAAAATAACTGAAATTGTACAAAAAAAATTATAGTGTTTTTAGAGAAGTTTCTGTATGTCATCTGAGGAAGATTTACTTATTTTTAAATTTAATCATCTTGAAGTATTTCAAGTAGCAAAAAATCTAAAACTACAGCTTCTTGCTCCAAGTTAATATTTAGTGTTTTTGCACTTTTTCAGGAGAAAAACATCGATTTGGAAATTATTGCAAAAATCAAATAATTGTCGGATTTTAAAACTTTCAGGACTTAAAAAATGAATTTATAAAAATTTCAAAATTTTATTAAATTATTTTTGAATTTTTTTTATATAGATCTTGGTAAAAAAAAAAAAAAAAATGACATTTACACGTATACACTTAATTTCATGAGATTAAGAGAAATTAAATTTCAATCTCAAAATTTGTTTTATTAGTTAAAAGTAAAACTAAAAACAGGATCTTTAGAGAATTTCAAATCAAGTTTTTTTTTTTTGTAAAACAGAAACCAGTTACCGAAAATTTGCTCCGAATCATAAAATAAAAATAAAAAATGCAATATAAAACTATGCCATTAAAAGCTTTTACTTGCTTTTAATTTTAAAAAAAAAAATTTTTTTTGTTATAGTTTGGATCGATTTACTTAACTGCCTATGAACTTCTGCTGCAAACAGAGCGGACCCATAAACTCGTGAAGCACCCAACAGAAATAGATGCTACTAGACAGGTAACTATAAATAAAATTAATTATAACTTTTTTTCCAAGCCAAAATGACTTCTGGGAGCCACAAGTCAACTAAAAAAAAAAAAAAAAAAAAAAAAAAAAGTAATTGTTTAGAAGTCCCAAGTTCAGTCACATCATCTTGTCTAATAGGAGAAATGGACAAGGGGAACAAAGATGAAACATAAAAAGGAAAGCGGAATGAGAATGTGAACTGAATAAGCAGTTCATCCCAAAATTCAAGGAATCACTTTAAGAAAACTAGAGTACACAGCTGAAATTGTGTTTAACAACCAAAATGAGAAGCATGTATCTTCTGTACTACCCTAAAAAAAAAAAAAAAAAAAGCTTCTGCTTACATTTGCCCAATTTTCCTTTTTAGTTTTTTAAGCTAATTTACAAATTTAGAACTCACAGATCATAAATTCGTAAGTACTATTCCAGTGGGGTTTTTTTGTCATTCCGGGAGCTTAATGTGTCATACAGCCATGCAAATACTTTAAGAACCTAAATTTAACAAAAGCGGAAAACTGCCCTATTTAAATTACGGTAAGCCTAAGGGTTCAAAAAAAAAAAAAAAAAAGTTAAATCCAGTTACAATCATAATTTGGAAAGAGAATCTGCATCTATAATACACGAACTGGGTTTTCTAAAAATCAACATATGTCAAAATAAAAATTATGGAAGGAAAAGCTAGAACACGGATAAAAATATTTCTGAAAATTTAAGCGATTACCTCCCCCTTTTACAAAGCAAATTTTCAAGGAAGCCACAGGAATTTCGAAGTGTACTTATTTTCTTTTATGACCATGAAAGCAAAAAAGTGTCCGGATTAGACACTACATGGAAAAGCGAAGATTCTTCTAAAAGCACAAATTTGAACAATTAATATTTTCTTCGTTCGAATGGTATTGCTGGAAGTTCACTGAAATATCTTTTTTGTGAAATAAAAAAAAAAAAAAATAAATTTATTTAAAGATTTTTCTATTGTTTATTCTTGGACAAAAAAAAGCGATGTTTTTACAATTTATGAAATTTATCAACTTGTAAAAATTATTCATCCTACAAGTGTTCCCAACCCTTTTCTTTTCCATACTTAAAATCTTGTAAAAACAGGAAACAAATTTTAAAGTGTTTATCTGCTGATCAATTTCTTTCATAACTTATTCTCTCTAATCGAGTTCGAATTCGTTACAACACATTCACTTTTTACGTGTTACCCTTGGGAAAAGTATGAATCCTCTTCTCCCTCTAGCTATGGGTAAAGAAAGACTGTTCTATATAGCTTTTGATGGCAATTGGTCTACCGTAGAAAAAATGGCAACCTACTGCGGGGAAAAAAAAAATATGCCTCGTCTATCATCTATCGAAACATATGATCGCCTAAGCGTGTATCACGCAGGACATAACTGACCGAGTTCTTGATATGCGCTTTCTTTTAATTTTAACTTATTTATAAAAAAAACTAACTTTCATATCACGGGGAAAAAAAAAAAAAGTGACGAAAAAAATTGTAGAGTATATATTGCCTTTTTTTTTTTGGCTATTTAAATATTAAAAATTACCAATAAATTTTTCAAAAACTCCGACAAAACTAAGAGTGAGAATATTTTTTTTTATTAATCATTATTATATCTCGTATGGTATACAATGTCTAATCAAAGCTCTCAAGAAAAAACAAAAAAGCTTTTAACACTCGTCGTAAACTAAGTAAACAAACCAAATGCTTTTCTTTTTCGATGCTGGGTCAAAATTTAACAAAATACTCGAGTTCGCTCTTAACAACCTAGTAAATAAGGTGAAAAATATTTCGAAGATAAAAGATTCAAAAGAAATTGTTAACATTGTTTATTTTAACAGTTTTTCTAGAACAGCTCCCCAAAAAAATTAGTCGAATGACATCGAAACAAGTGCGCTAGTTTGGACAGTGTGAATATTTTTGTCATGCGAAAAATGGCTAGCCTAAAACCCAGTCATCATTTTCATTTTCCAACATTACAAAAAGAAAAATATTTTTTTTTTAAAAAAAAAAAAAAAAAGAAAAAAAGTGTTAAAGTATTTTTACTTTATGAGGTGGGGGTTGTGCAATTTTTATTTAACATTTTTTGGCTTAGTTACTGTTTTAACTTTACCAAATATACACGATCCTTAGAGTTAGACAACTCCAATCAAACAGTTGACTAAATGAAATGAAAAAAAAAAAAAAAAAAAACCTCACTATTTTGTCAAATACACCTCATTGAACGAATTAGTATTAATTACAATATCGTTAATTATAATTAGATCGAGAAAAAAAAAAGAAAAAAATTTAAAAAAGAACGTAAAATGCTTATTGAAGGTGGCTCGCACATTAACAGGAAAAGTTTTCTTAAATTGTTCTATTGTTTTTTTTTCTCAATTAAATCTTCGCCTCCGTAATTATCAGTACCATTTCGGTTTAGTTTATCAATTCTATTTTGATTTTACTCAATTTTTTTTAAGTCATTTTCTTTGCCAATAAAAACTGTAGTCAAGCCATTTTTTCTACTAAATGTTTCATCGTGGCTTATGCAAGAAATTCTTACCTATGAAGAAAAAAAAGTCTACTACTTAACCAAAACAAACCACAGTCCATTAACTACTTTAAAAAGAAGCTTAATTCCAACAAGAACATATTTTGGAATTTGGATCAATATAAAAAAAAGCGTAAACATGCAGATGAAAAATGCTACACAGAAACCAATAAACTTGAAGTGTTAAAAAAAATTGCAGTATTTATTTATTTACAAAATGCAATTTAAAAGAAGCAATATTTCTTTGGTTACATTCAAAAGATCTTTTGAACGTTAAACAATTTTTGATGAGTTGTAAAAAAAAAAAAAAAAAAAAATTTTTATCAAGTCATAAATGTTATTCGATTGTTAGAAACGTTTGTCACTGTCAAAGATCTTATTTCATTAAAACTTCATTGAACTTTCATTGAAACAAGTTCAAGAAGTTTAAATTATTTTGCTAATTAAAGTAGTGATTAAAGTTTCTGGAGAAAATTTTAAAAATTGAACGAATCCTTTTGAAAAGGTAACACTAAATTTCAGTGTTACCATTTCAGCAAAATATTAGCGACTAAAATTGTTTTGCTGAAATATTTTTAATGAGAAATATTTTACATGCGTGCAAACTAAAAAAAAAAAGTAATAAAAAATCTTTCTACCATAACACAACACAATATCAGAAAACTAGTAGTCAGTATCAGTTATTACATTTTTAAATTCTTAAATGTTAAATTAATTTAAAAAAATGGGTTAAAAATAAAACGTAAAGAAACCTGTATGTGGACAAGTTTTTGTTTATATCTCCATAGCATCATTTTTTTTTGGGGGGGGTGTTTTTTGTTTTTTTTTGCACAAGTGTCAAATGTTTGAGCAAATTTTTAGTGTTAAAAAAATCCTAAATTAACAAGTCAATTTTTATGAATCATGCTGTAGCGGAGTCAGTTAACTAAGCAAAGATTGTTGCCCGTGTTACTTTTTTGTTGTAGCTTTTTCTTTTTTTAAAAAAAAAATAAAAATAAATACCATTATTAAATATTTATTATATTTTCTAAAATAGTGCATTGATTTGTGATAAAATTTGTAAATTTATAATAACTTCTAGAGGGGAATTCTAAAAATACATTATCTATTTCAGTGAAAGAATCATCTGATAAAAAGTAGGTGATTTCATTTCACTAGCAGCAAGACAAGGGATAATTTCTTGTAGAAAAAGAATAATGGTACACTAAAGAAAATGTGAGTTAAGGTTGGAAAATAAGAGTCTCCCGACCACCAACACACATACTAACATTAATAATAATTTTTTTATTAATTGTTGGTGATCATTTTATAGGGAACAGTGTGCGCTAGTAAAAGATGGGCTGGCCATCAACTTCAAGGATACGGGGATAATGCTCTTCAAACCTCACACTGACACATATTGAGCTAGAACGGCTAAGTTTATTTCGGTAGCAATTATTTTTCTAGCTTTATTTTTTAAACGAATGAAATTGAACTTAGAGACTATTATTAGACGAGTTATCGGACAGTTATATAGTGACTTAGTCAAACCAGAAAATTTTTTAATAGAACAAAAATCCAAAACATTAAAAATTTATAAAAGTGTTAAAGTCTGTAAGAATTTTTAGCTAGATTTATGCGAGAGAAGTAGATAAACTGGTGGTAATCTGACCAAATAGTGGACATGCCAGGACTAAGTATGCCCTTTAAACTTTCATCTCGAAGTAAGAAAACACAAATAAATAGCCCTCCACGCTGCACAGCTGTCTATATATACATCATAAATTATTGAATACTGACAACATAGGTGTAAAAAAAAAAAAAAAAATCAAGCTAGAGATTTTCTAGAGAAAATAACAAACTTTTCGTTTATCATTTTCTTTTGACTCACCGAGCAGTTTGTAAGTTTCCTCTGAATCCATATAAAGATTAAGGTGAGTATCCGCCAAGTAAAGCCACTCAAAAGTAACTAATAATGTGGTTAAAAGAACGGCCGTAGAAGACGGCATGTTGTGTGTGGCTGGCCACCACTAACCAGCATCAGTCGTCGTCCATGAAGAACAAGATGATTTGCAGTGGAGGCTGCAACTGTAAATTTGGCAGTAGAGGCTGCTGTTATCGTTTCCACAGTTATACAACTGCTCGCACGTTACAGCTAAAACTCATGTTGCTACAGTAGCAGTCAAGTTTAAAGCTCGGTGTACATTTTATTTAAACTCATTTTTAAAAATATATGTACAATAGAACGGTCACCAATGTTCCATATATTGATACCTTTTTTGCTTTTTTTTTTTTTTTTTTTTTAAAAAAAAAAAAAAAAAGTTTTTTTCCTTTTTCGTAATGATGGTACTAACGGAAGTAAGATACCGGATGTTAAATTGTTAAATAGTTTTCTCCCCAAAAGCTTTTGAGGTTCCGTTTCTTTTTGTGTGTGTTACTCGTAGGTAAGCGCTACATTTAATTATTTTATTTCTATACAATATAGTTTGTATAAAATTGAATTATAGATAAATAAAATTTAGTTTTAAAGTCAATTCTTTTGTACTAAATTTAATATAATTAATTTATTCAAATTTAGATAGAGACGTTTAGTCATAAAATAATCATGATTCATCTTGCTAATTTTTTTTATTAGCTTTGTAATCGGCATTTAAATTCTTTTCTAATCACAACTCTCAATCATTTTTATTTCTTTATTTATTCTTGTCTGCTGTGGGCATTTTAAATATAATACTAATAACCAGCATATTTCCATGTTTCATTTTTTTTTAATTGAAAACTAAGTTTGCTGTGCGTAAACAAACTATTTGTCACTTAGTATTTTATTTTCGATTAAAAAAAAAACTTGAATTTTTTTAAGAAGCTTTAAAATTCCATTTGACATCAGTAAGAAAAATTAAATTAAAAAAATATCACCGTAATTTTTTGCAATATAGATCTTTAGCTGAAATTTGTTTTAGTTGGAATTTTTTTTCAAGTAAACATTTAACAAACTTAATGTGTGAAAGCTAAAAAAAAAAAAATGATTGTTAATTTTTAATTTTATACATTATTTCACTCTTTTTACACGTCATTATTGCTGTGTACAATGTCCATACATACACACAAACACACGTTACAGACTTTGTGAAAGAAAGAAAAGCTAATAAATTTTAATCTGTTAAAAATGCCATGTTATTTGAAAGTTAATCAGTAAAAAAAAAAACAATTTTCGTATGTAATTAAAAAAAATTTAAGTATTTTTTTAAATATCGGCACGTTCGCTCGTGCGTGACTCATCGAACCGCCATTATAAGCGTAAAATGTAAACAAAAATCTTTTAAATAAAAACCCGTATTTGTTTTAGAGAGAATTGTCTAGTAGACTTTTATTAAATTTAAGGATCAATTAACTGGATTTTGTAAAAGTAAATTTTACTTTTTATTTAAAAATTAACGAAAATAACGTTTATTAACGTAGCCTGTGGGATTAGAGAGGTTAAAAACAAAAAACTATGAATTTCGTTTTTTTTTTTACTTACAGTAGATACCTGTATCTAAAAAAAGAGCGTGCTATGATGAAAAAATGTGCCAAACTTGATAAAAATAATGTCGAAATCTTCAGTCTTTCCTCTTCTTAATAACAAAGTATTTTTTATTATTTAATTAAATTTTTTAATCCTTTCTAGCACATTCTAAATTTGAGTTAAAATCTTGTTTTTCTTGCGTTAGCGAGGAGACCAAAGAAGACATTTTAGCCGCTAGCGTCTTTTAGTAACAGGTGACTTGGAAATTTTTGAGAATATTGAATTTGAAATTTTTGCAAAAATCAAGAACTTATTCATTGATGTAATTTGAATAACCAGTCACCTCCATGATTACACCTTCCAATTAGAGATTGACCTGTGTGTATAACTGTACCGTATTTCATATTGTACTGGTTTTGTACAATAAACCTTTCTTCTATTATCCACCTGGTGTTAACTGTTAAGTATTTATTCCCTTAGCACGGAATATAACAGTGGCGACGAAGATTGTTGAAACGAATTCACACCAAAATTCAGTGATGCCGAAATGAACTCACAAGAGAAGAAAATATTTGTCAGCTATTTGGGTTACAGGAGTTTCGAAGGAAGAATTTCTTGAAAAAGGATTTCTCTCAAAATATTTTTTTTTAAGTAAGAATATTTTTGTATTCTTTAACAAGAGTAATTTGAGTTTATTGGAAGCAAAGGTTGGGTATTTTTTTTTATGTATTTTCTTGTCTGTCGTTCGGCTTCTGAAAGACTTGTCGAGTTATGGAACAATTAACAGAGCTTACAACAGCAGCAAATACAACTGTTGCAAAACCAACAACAGCTTCAACTTTTTGAAAAATTAATGATGAAAACCGGAGAACAAAAAAACAGTATTTTCTCTACCGAAGGTATTGCAAATTCGTTAACGGAATTTCATTATGACCCAGACAATGGGATTACCTTCCCGGCATATTTCAGAAGATACGAATCTATATTTACAAATAGACTGGTCAGATGAGGAAAAAGTTACCCCATTATTACAAAAAATGGGACAGATGAAAATACAAAATACTCTTGAGTCTAACTTAATATTACCAAAGAAACTGGAAGAAGTCTCGTTTGAAGAAACAGTAACACTATCAAGGATATTTGATGAAAGAAATAGCTTGTTCCACACACGTTATAAACGCCTTAATATTGTGAAGTCAGAAAACGTATTTTTTATCGTATGCTGGGACAGTTAACCCGTTATGTGTTCTTTTCAAAATTGAGATTTTGAAAGACATTCATTAAAATGTCTAATATTTGTTTAGGAAGTAACAGCTCCCAATGACAAGGATATCAGGTCACAAATTCTTACAATTATTGAAAAAGGCAGTAAGATTACTTTCAAAAAGTTACTGAAGAGTGTCAGCGTTTGATTAATGTGACACGCAACAATACTCATGTAGAGGAAAAGAATGTCTTCAAAGTTCAGCAAGTGAAAGCAAAAAAGGCCCCAAACTTAAAGAACAAAGAGAAATGTAGATGTTACAGAGGATTTAATAACACAAAATATAATTGCTGGTATAAAAACAAGGTATGTTTTGAATGTGGTTGTAAGGGACATAAAGGGTTCCCAATGCTATAAAAGAAAGAAAAAGACCAGTGAAAAAGTGAATGTGATTCTCTCCAGAAAGGAATTTGAGAATGGCGAAAAATGAAAGTATATCGATGCATATATAAATGAACATGCGGTAACATTTCTTTTGGATTCAGGTTCTGATATGAGTATAATTGACAAACAGATATGGAGAAACACAAGTCGACCAAACTTGACTGGCACAAACAAAATTGACAGAGGAATTTCAGGGAAAACACTTTAAGGGTGAAGGACTAATTTCCCAGAGTTTTCTCTGAAGGATTGGGTATGTGTTTGAAAACGGAGGTAATATTTGAAATGAGAGAACATGTTACACCGATTTTCAGACTTAAAAGGAACGTTCCATTTTCTTCATTAGATTCTATTAACAAAGAACTAGAGAGATTGGAAAAATTAAATGTTATTTCGAGAATGGGCATCACATACTGTGTATGTTAAAAAGGCAAATAATAGAATTAGAATATGTGCAGATTTTTCAACAGGTTTAAATGACTGTCTAAAAGACCACAGTTACCTGCTTCCCACACACCAGGACATTTTCTCACAATTAAATGGGGGTAAAATATACTCTAAAATTGATTTGTCAGATGCATACTTGCAAGTCAAAGCCAATGAAGAGTGTTCCAAGTATTTGACAATTGACACACATAAAGGACTATTTAAATTAAACCAACTACCATTCGGTTTAAAAGTTGTACTGTCACGTTTTCAACAAATCATGGATACAATGCTTGCAGGGTTAGAATTTGCCATTGCTTATCTGGATGACATCTTGGTGAAAAGCAAAAATATGGATGAGCATAAAAGACACAGAAGGTCTATCTTCAAGAGAATAGAAGAATTCAAAGTGAACCCTGAAAAATGTGAATTTTTTATAGAAAAAATTAAGTATCTCGGGCAGATTGTTATTGAAGATGGCAGAAAACCAGATCCATGGAGAACTGAAGCCAATTTTGCCACATTATCTGGGGCAGGCATATACCTGCCCCAGATAATGTAGCAAAATTGCAATCATTTTTAGGTTTAGCGCAATACTACACATATACATTCCTAAGATGTATGAATTAAGAGAACCGTTAAACAAATTGTTAAAAAAGGGGGTTTCCAAAGACTGTGAAAAAGCTTTTCAAAAAATTAAAAACTGATTAATTTAGCATTGGCGCACTATGATCCAGAAAAAGAAATCATTGTTGCTTTGGATGCTAGTGAATATGGAGTCGGAACTGTGCTACTTCATAAATATGAAGATGGTTCAACAAAACCAATTGCACACACTTCCTGGACTGTTTTGTCAGCAGAAAAGAATTACAGTCAGATTGAAAAGGAAAGTTTCGCAATCATTTTCGCAGTTAAGAAATTCCATTGTTTCCTTTACAGTAGAGTAATTACACTACAAACTGACCACAAGCCGTTACTGACCATTTTTGGATCGAAAAAGGGCATTCCAACTCATTCTGCAAACCGATTACAACGGTGGGGTGTAGCATTATTGAATTACCATTTTAAAATGGAGTACATCTCATCTAAAAACTGGGTTCATGCGGACGGACTGTCAAGGTTGATTCCAAAACATAATGAAACTTTGGAAGAAACTGTAATTGCAGCTTTAAAGGACAAACAAGAAATATCACATTTGCTTTGTAGTACTGTTAGGGAACTACAGGTGACACTGGAAGACATAAGGAAAGCCGCAGAAAATGATGATTTTATTAAAACTATGAAAAAACCAACCAGGATAAATGAAAGAAATAAAAAGGGAATAAAAATTTCTCCGTATTCGATCTGCGAAAATATGCTAATGTATGCAGACAGGGTGGTGATGCCACAGGCACTACGTAAAAAGACCTTAAAAGAATTTCATCCAGGTCACCCTGGCATATCTAGTATGAGACCTCTTATGGGAAGTTAGGTTTTCTGGCCACGAATGGATGCAGACATCGAAAATATTGTGAAAAATTGCAGAGGGTGTCAGTCAGCTGCAAGAGCACCGCCAGTTAAAACACAATCATGGCCAGAAACAGATATCCCCTGGACACATCTACACATTGATTATGCAGGACCACTTAACGGGTATTATTACTTGATCATTGTGGATAGTTTCTCAAAGTGGCCAGAAGTTTTTAAATACAAACACCCAACATCTACAAATACTATCAGTGCCTTAGATAAAGTTTGTAGCCGTCTTTTTATTATAAAAAGAAATATTTTGACCTAGATTTGTTACCTACCCCCACTTAATTTTATGAAATTTCGATTAATTAAATTTCATCCTCTTCATATGGATATGTTCAATAATTCATCGAAAAAATGGCACAGCAAAAAGGCCCCAAACTTAATAAAAACAGTTTTATTGTGAAAAAGTTTGTTACTAATAAGGACCAAATTATTTTTTAATTATTTTTTTTTTTAAATTTTTCTTCCTTTCTATCACAGTTGAAATATTTAGCATTAGTTGTTGCTGTTTGTGTTTGCTTTTTTTGTGCTTTTATCAGTTGAATTAATTTGGAAATGCTTGAAAAAAATCAAATTGTTGGATTTTAAGGAAACTTTCAGAACTTCTTAAAAAATGTATGAAATTATTTTAAATATTTGTTTTTTGAAACTCATGGTAATTTTTTCTTCTCCCCCCCTTAATTTTATGAAAATTCGAAATCCCAAATCTGTAACTCGCTGTATTTTTTTATTATTAAATGCAGAAGACTTTGAAGAATATAATTTATTTTTTTTTTTTTTTTTTTTTTTACTTCAGCTCTGGTTTGTAAAGATACAAAACAATAAAACTAAGACATTATTTAATTAAAAAGCTTTAACTGGCTTTTCTGAATAATACATATTAAGGACATTTTTATCTGAAGCCAAATATTTTTTTGATGAAAAATGAATTTTTACAAGAATTGTTTTTTTTTTGTTTTGTTTTGTTTTTTTTTTGTTTTTTTTTTTTTCAATTTTAAATGCAAAAAGAAAATTAAGTTTGAAACTGTGCATCTCTGGAAATGCTCTTATTAAAAGATCTATTTTTACAGATCTTAAATTTGAAAGCTTATTGCAATCTGACAAAACTGCCGGAGCACGATTCTGAAATAATGTCACGTGTGCTTGAGTTGTTTTTCCTGACTGACCATCATCGGCACATTTTCAAAAAATTTTTTTTTTTTTTCTTCTTACATATTTCACAAAATATTTTCTTTTCATTTTTAAAGATAATTATTTTCTTTTTTAGATTCAATTTTAGGGACAGAAACAGTGCAGGCTTTGGAGTTGGACATTGTTAAAAAAAAGTACCTAAAAGAAATCAATAAATACTAGACTTTTGAAAGTATTTAATTTTTAAGAATTACTTTATAGCTAAATATGCTGGTTCACTTAAAAATTAAAAATACTGTCACTTCTGCTCTTCCATCCGATAAATTGCCTTAATGTAGGTACCTTCATGAGAACTAGTAAAATAAATTTTTAGCACTTTTTTTTTTTTTTTTATGACAGACAATTTGAATGGTGGAAATTATTATAAATATGTTTTCTTTTTTAAAGTCATGGAAAAAAAAAATTATATATATTTATTACCCCCCCCCCCCCACACACACACTAATTTTATGAAAACTCTAGAAATTCAGTCACATTTAGTTTAGTGATTATATTGGTTAAAAGCACAAGGCTTTGAGGGAAGCAAATCATATATTTTTTTTTTTTAATTGGACCTCCCCCACCTGAAAATCAGACCTGAATTGTAACATACAAAACTCAATAAAACAAAGATATTATTTAATTTCAAATGCTTTTAGTTGTTTTTATGAATATGGACAATATTTTCTGAAAGGAAAATTTTTTCAATGAAAAATGAATTTTTAATACAATTATTTGTTATTTCTTTAATTATATTAGATTTTTATGTTTAAGTTTTTAAAATATAAAATTAGTTAAGACACGCTCAGTTTTGTAACTGTCCTTTTGAGATAAATCTTTTTTTTTTCTCAGTGCGTTGTAAATTGTATCGTTTTGATTAATTAGAAGACCCACAGTAATTAAGAATTGTAATTTTGTGTTTAGAATAGGGCTGTAATTAAAAAGTACGGAAGACCAACCGGAATACAATTAAGTTGTGTTATTTGAGTTGGGCATTGTTCTCCACTGTTAAGGCCTTTACTTTTGTGAAACACGTGTGGAGAAAAATTAATTTGATTTTTCAATTTCAACCTACAAGTATCAGTATCATATGAAATTTATATGATCTTATTTTTATATTAATCTCAGTTATAATATTTTTCTATAAATGAAATCTCAAAATTAATAATAAAATGAATGGAAATACAAATAACGCAGTAAAATGTAATAAATGTACATAAAATTATAGTATTTTATGTACACTTCTGATAAGATTTCATAAGAAAGGTACCTATAAATTAGATACCTCTCTTATGAAATTTAGTCTCACTCTCAACAGTCTTATTTTAATTTCTTTATAATATATTTTCCATAAAGCATCGTAAACATAAAGATGAAAGCTAAGTACAAAAAAAAAAAATTAGAACGCTAATAGTTTTCCTTAAAAATAATGAGGTAAATAATTTGTTCACTTAAATCTAAATAATTTCACTTCTCTCCTTCCATAGAATAAATTATCCTCATGTAATCTGTCAATACGTCATTCATCACCTGTCAAGTGACGCGAAATGTTATGACCTGCTTTGTTTTATTTTCAAACTACATCTTTTCAATGCAGAAACTAAATAATGCTTGTTTCCAAATATTTTAAATATACATTATAATTTCTGATTTTCTTAAAATAAGTTTTGAAAAAATAATTGATTTTTAAAAGAATTTCAAACTGAGATTTTCATTTTTGTTTTTTATAAAATGGAAAAAAATGGTTGACATGATTATCTGTCAATTTTGCTGACTCAAAACAAAAAGATTTTTAATGAAAATTTTGAACGTACTAGGAATGATTAAAAAATGTAAAAAAAAAAAAAAAATACCCCAAAAATACTTCGATCTTCCCTCTTAATAATAACAAACATTTAGACGATAAAATTTTGTTTTCGTTAAGTATGGTGTCTTTTTCATTATGCTATCTCTTTTTTAGCGATCTCCTGAAGGTAAGGTGTCGATACATTGACGTAAACATAAATTCACACCTCCAAAACAAATCACCACAATTAAGCATGCTTCTCTTATTTCAAAACTAAATTTTTTCTACTAAAAAAATTAAGTAATGTTTGTTTCAAATTACATTAAGTATACTTTAAATTTTCCGATTTTCCTAAAATAACTTTTGAAAAAAGTATAATTAAATTTTACAAGATTTTTAAACAGGGAATTTGTTTACAAAACTGTCAATAATGGCGGACATGATTGATTTTACATCAATTTTGATGACTCAAAAAAAAAAAAAAAAGCAAGATTTTTCTTGTTTAAAATTTCAGACATGCTAGAAATGACTAAAATTTTAAAAAATACTTTGGTTTTTCCCCTTAATAATAACATAAACATTTAGACAATAAAAAGGTTGTTTAATCAAGTTTGGGTTCTTTTTTTCATCAGGGCATGCTCTTTTTTAGTGAAGTTTTGAAACATACCTATATTAAAACAAAAAAAAAAACACTCCTTGGAAAATTTAAATCTTTTTTTTTTTTTTTTTGTATACCAGAAACACAGCTGCATCATAAAATAAAAAATGCAATAAAACTAAGTCATTATTTAATTAGAAAAGCTTTCTTAATTGCTTTTATAAATATGATGTATTAGGGGCAATTCTTAAGAATTTTTACAAGAATTTTTTTTCAATTTTTTAAAACTTTTAATTAGAATAAATTAAATTTTTAAATCTTTTAAAAAGTTTTTTAGGTATTGCCAATTATTACAATGTTTTTGTCCCAAGATTGCACAGTTTTAGAGGTCCACTTAATGAATTATTGAGAAAAGAAAAAGGGTGGGAATTGACAACCAAATGCCAGGAAGCATTTGAGAAAAATAAAGGAAGTCCTTACATCAGATCTGTTCCTGACTCATTACAATCCAAACCTTGATGTCAGTATAGCCAGCGATGCTAGCTCCTATGGCATCAGGGTGTGCATTTTACACGAGTTAAAGGATGGATCGGTAAAGCCAATTGCCCATGCATCTTACTCGCAAATAGAAAAGGAAGCCTTAGGAATCATTTTTGCGGTGACTAAATTTCATAGATTTATTCATGGAAGGTACTTTTTGTTGCAGACAGACCATCGTTCACTCTTTACTATCTCTGGATCAAAAAAGGGTCTGCCAACACATACTGCTAATAGACTGCAAAGATGGGGAACCATTCTCCTCAATTATAACTACAAAATGGAGTTTCTCATATCCACTAAAATCTGTCATACAGACAGGTTGTCTAGATTGGTACCTAAGTATGCTGAACCCCTGGCAGACAGTCATTGCTGCCATAAGAACAGAGGTCGAAATAAAGTACCTTGTGCAATACTGTCAGGGAGCTTCCTATAACAATTGACAAGATAATAGACAAAGCGTTTGATGATGAGTTCATAAAGGAAGTAAAGGATAAACTAAATAGTAAAGACCAGAATATCTCAGAAGTTTACTCACTCTGTAACGACATACTAATGTATGGAGACAGAGTAGTAATCCCATCTACACTACAGAAAAAAATATTAAAGGAATTCCATGTTGGCCATCCAGGAAATTTAAGAATGGAAGTGTCTGATGAGGAGCTACATCTACTGGACCAACATGGACAAGGATATTGAAAACACTGTAAGATAGTGCAAAGGGTGTGCTTTGGCTGCTAAAGCACCCCCGATAAAACTCAATCCTTCGCCTAAAACCGACCGTCCGTGGTCATGGATGCACATTGATTTTGCTGGAACCACTTGATGGTTTTTACTACCTTGTAGTAGTTGACAGTTATTCCAAGTGGCCAGAAATATTGAAATGTAAGAAACTGACCGCATAGGTGACAGTAAAGTTTTTGCACAAGCTATTTTCCCATTTCAGAGTTGTTGACTATCGTAACAGACAATGCCACACAGTTCACATCCTGCGAAATTAAGGATTTTTGTCATTCTTGATCAAACATATTACCACTGCACCATATCACCCAAGAAGTAATGGACAGGCAGAGCATTTTTGTGGACACTTTCAAGAGAGCACTGAGGAAAGTGATAGGTACTCCCACTGATATGGCTATACGGCAGTTTTTGCAGGTCTATCATGTAACCCATAATAGCAGTGCTCCATTTGCCAAGACACCAGTGGAGGTCATGTTTGCCAGGAAAATAAAATCAGCATTTGACAAATTCCTTCAGAGTGAAACGAAAGTGGTAAATAGGAATAAAGTGCTTAAAAGGCACTTTTAAGATTGATGAAAAGGTTTTTGTTTTTTTTGGGTTTTTTTTTTTTTCATGTATTTGGGAATAATAAAGCTCACTGGGAGATAGGAACAATAGACAGACAAATTGGTAACATGATTTACATGGTTCAGGGACCAAAGTTTATACACAAACGTCTTGTAAACCAAATTAGAAAACCATAAGAAAGTGTAGTCGACAGGGATCCCATAGAAGATGACACTATGGATGTCATCTTTGACACATTTGAGCTTCCAGTACTGCAATCAGTGCCCAGAGCTCAGAAGACACAAAAGAAAAAGGAAATTTACAGAACCTTTAGAAATTAACCCGAAAAGAAAAAGATATTGAACATCTTTCATTTCATACCATGTCTACAGAAAAAAAAAAAAATGAGTAAAAAAAACCCATCATCTCACTTATGAACTTTGAATTACCAGAAATATGCATTAGATTATTGGAAATTATTAACATTATAATTTACCATTCAACATATCCAATTTTTCATTATTTAGGAATAATGAATAGAGACGGGACAGTTTTTAACATGTAAAATGTTTGTAAAACTAAAAAAAAAAATTTGTGAACGTAATTCCTGTATATAGCTTTTTCAAGTGGTTGTTTGTTTTTTTTGTTAAAAAGACAACACTCCTTACAGAGTTAGGCTGAAAAGGGGGGGTGTAGTGTCCTCCCTCTAAAGAGTCTGTTGGACTCTTCTGCCTACTATAAGATTAGTGGGAGAGAAGGCCTTGGGGGAACAATCGAATAGATTGAGCGCTAGATAATCCGACATACAATCACTAGTCATATAATACACTTCTGTTGTACTTACTGTTTAATATATGATATATCTGCAACACTTGTTTTCTTATTTCTTCAACCATTTACTTGATCACAACAATTACTACTAACACAAAAAAATGGACAATTAGTAAAAGAGTAATTGAATTAATGCAAATCATTTGTGTTCACTTTGAGTTCTTAATTGTTCACTGGCATCCAAGTTTTATTCATATTTCTTTTTCTGTAAAATTATTCAAATTCTATATAACCAACAGTTTAAGAATGCAAATTTTTATTCTATATGCTTTTATAAAACTTAGTAGAATGGTGAACAGTGAGAAATCTGAATTATTTACCTTTTTGTATATCTATACAAAAATAACCTAACAGTTGCTAAAAGTAGGAAGTAAAGTAGAATTCTTTTTAAAAGTGTATACACTCAGAAATGTCATTAGGCTTTACATTTTTCCATTCTTCAGGCATATCTTTATTTAATAATCATCTCTGGTCTTTTGGACAGGAGTAGAGGTTTATCCTTTGTTTCTGGTTCCTTTTAAAGTCAACTTCAATTCTATACTTCTAACATCTTTGCTTAAAACTCTGAACTTTTATTTACTATTTATTTTTTTCTTCAATAAGAGTAAATAGGTTTGCTTATCATCCAATTCTCACTCCTCTTCTATCTTTTAAGCAAGAGTAGGGGTTTATCTCTTGATTCCAGTTCCTTCTAAAGTCTTTTCCTTTTCTATCACTTCTGGTGGCCCCTTGCATCTTGGTGGCATTACCAGTTTCCTTAGAGTGGTGCCTCTTACTCTGTAACCCTCTTCCTCAAGTGGCTCTTGGGCTTTGTGCAGAGTGAACATCATTGTAAATCATCAGAATTTTTGGTGTGGGTAGAGATGTTGAGAAAGTGTTAATTTACCCATTATCATCCACAGAAAACTTGGCATACCATTATTCAGATGGGCTAGTATCAGTATATAGGATTATACTGGAATAGCAACTCTGGTACTGATTGGTCAGGCCTGTTAGAACAACTAACTAACCAATATTTTGATTTCATTGGTGCAGCAAAAGCATTACTTTAGGTCAAACAGGGAGAGTCTCTCTTGGACCTCCATGATAATGTTGCAGTTGGTAAAGATTGCCTATACAGGTCAGAAAGGTGGCGAGGCAGCCCAAGTGCAACTAGCTGAATACTACACAAATGCAATAAATAACCCATTTATGAGAGAAGGCAGCACAAATAAAGACTCAGGTTACATGATAGGCTTTTACCCAGCTCTGGGATTGAGTAGACAGGGGAAAATATAGGAGGATAGAACTAACTTCTGTTTTCATGTTTTACTGGGGACAGGTACATATATGCCACTGTAATGATGATTGTTTTTACAAAAGGAGGAAGGAGCGTCACCATGGGAGATGGAATACATTTCAAAAAGTTAGGGTAATCCAAAGTTGTATTACCCATGAGGTGTGGATAAGCTGGGAGGGAGTGAAAACCCTACTAGATACAGGTGTATCCATATCGATGAATAGATTAAATGAGTTTCAAAAATTGGGGTAAACAGGCAACTTCAGCCTCCAGGCTTAAGGGTAATGTGAGCTAATGGACAGGGGATCAAGGTATCCAGTATGAGGAGGTTGACTGTATGGGTTAAAGAAGTAAGTACTAAACAGAAGTTGTATGTGGCACCCACTCTTTGTAGGGAGGGACTGGCTTGAGAAAAAGGGGGCACAGATAAACTTTGGTCCAGCACTGCTGAAAATCAATAGGGAATAATACACTGTGAGGATGACTGATGACCTCATGATTTACCCTCATATAGCTGTTGCTTTAGTGGCAAGTTATCTCCTGCAGGAACACAGTGTGGGGAAATATATCGGGTAACACCAGTGAAGGATCTCCCCTTTGGAGTGGAGAAGATTGCTATATTAGAATCTGTGGTAAAGGTTGATGGCACAAGTCACATTCCAATTATGGTGGCAAATAGCACTAGTACAACAATAAAAATCCCCAAGAGAGAGGAAGTAGGAAAAGCTGTGACAGCAAACATTAGGGAGGAGGCAGTGTGAAGAGAACATAAGTAGTGGCCAAGTAAACACAGTAGTCAGAGAGGAAGAAATATCAGCACTCAGTTGGTATGAAGAAATGATAATTAGTTGAGTAAGAATTGGATATAATAGCTATTGAAAATTGATACAGGCAGTCATCCACCTATCAAATTAAAGCTGTATTGAACCCCATTACACAAGTCTAAGTTGGTGGAGATGGCAATTAAAGATATGTTGGAGGCAGGTGGGATTGGGCATTCAGCTTCACTATGGAGCCTTCTCATTGGGGTAGTAGAAAACAAGAAGGATGGACATAGGTTCTGTGTAGATTTTAGAGTATTACACAACATCTTCAAGCCATTGGCTTACCCACTTCCATTGATTGATGATATCCTGGCATTACTTGGAAATGCAACCTACTTTGCCTACTTCGATTGGCAGTTAGTGTTGGACAAGGCTGATTGGGGATGGGAACTTCGCACATCATGTGGGTCTATATCAGTTTAAGATTATGACCTTTAGACTGGCCAATGCTTCTGGTGTTTTTTCAACAACTCATGTTAATAGTACTAGGCACTCAACAATTCTCTATGGTCAACATAGATGACATTAAGTTTTTCAAGTAGCATGAGTGAACATCTACAGCATTTACAAAACTATTCAATCAATTAAGCAAGTATGAGTTAAAGATCAAATCATCTAAATATCAGTTTATACTGGAAGAAATTGAGTACTGAGGATTTGTCAAAGAAATCATAAGGGAATCAAGCCAAACACCAACAAAGTAGGAGTGATCTCTACAATGCCCAAATCAATTACTGTTAGACAATTATAAGAGCCATGTGATATTGTAAGATGCACTAGCCTTTTCAAGGATAGCTCCCCTACTAATAGTTCTTGCCAAAATGTATCCTTGTTTCAAGTGGACAGAAGATTGTCAGCAGTTATTTGATGTGCTAAAGGAGCAACTCCTGGTTATTCTCCTGTTGGTCTACCCAGATTTGAGTAGGCCAATGATTTTGTACACTAATGAAAGTGACCCATGCATAAGAGAATGTCTCACTCTCTTGAGAGGAATGGCCTGACACCTCACATACTTGAAGTACCAATCTACTTGTTCCACAGACTTCCTCCCACACAACAGAAGTGGCTAGTGATTGAGGAGGAGGAATTTGCTATTATATCTGTACTACAAAAGTTAGATTATTACCTCAGTGGAGGCGTGTGATTTGTGATTATGACCGATCAATCCTCTTCAGCACTTATTTGAAGCACAGAGTGCAAAACAAGAAAATACAGCAATGGGTGCTGAAAATATCCGGGTACAATTATATGATAGTGTACTTGTCCAGTAAGGAGAATACTTGTGCAGACCTGCAATCATATATTCCTGATTGGTTAGAACTGAAATTGGTTGGTAAAACCTGAAATTGATAATGCATACCATATAAACTCCCATCAATTGAGCAAGCTTAGATGACTCAGCTACAGAACTCTAGCAGAATGATTCACATAATTTCTGGAAGATATTGGTAGAGGGATATCAGGAATATTAGAAAATTAGAACAATGAAAGAGATCATGAAATCAGAAAATGTCATGGGTCTGTACAGATAAACACATAGTGCAGGGTTGGTTGCTCTACTACATTTCTGAGAAGAACAAATCAGTATCACAATTAATTGGGACATGTAAGGATAGATAAGACTTCATTAGAATTCATTACTGGCTCAAACTTTACAAAGCAGTCACCACATACAGCTGTGTAACTTGTCAGACCAGAAGTAACAAGAATAAAATGGCACCTATCCAAGAGATGGATATTTCAATATGCCCATTTGATAAACCTAGTTTGGATATCTAAGGACCATATGGTGAAACACCTTGGGGGAACATTTATGTCGTCAGGTTTGTCAACTGGCCTATGTGTTAGTAGATAAAAAGGCACCAATAGTGGCAAATTTGATTTTGATTGAGATTTTCCAAGGTATAGAGCCTCCTTATACTTAGTAACAGATAATGGCACTGAAAATGTAAATGAGATCATAACCAGTTTAAAAATGGAGCATATTACTGTCACTCCCAAAGTAACACAAAGATTAAGTACTTCCACCAATTCTGATGTGATGTGTTGTCAAAATTAACTGAGGTGAACAGCAAGAACTAGGACTCATATTTGAATCATGTGTTTACCATGGTGAGGTCCTCAAATGAAATCACAAAATTCTTATATGTTGTTTGGACATGATTCTGGCTGTGGATAATCTAAGACCATGGAGAAAATATATGAATGAGGACCACCACCACTTTATTGAGCAGCAACACAAGATTTTCTTTCAAGCCCAATGAAGACTGAGACAAGCTCAAAAGAGAAGAAATAAAACAATAAAAATCCATCTGAGGACTCAATATATTACCAGATGGTAAATTAGACCAGAAGGGATGTGACTATATGATTGTGGAACAAATCAGTTCTGTTAGCCTTAAAGTCTGGGACCAGCTGAAAGGGACTAAGAGGACTCATGCGAATAATTTGAAATTAGCTAGTGAGTGGGAGGTTCTGAAAACCATAGACAAAAGGGCTGTTAGAACAAAGATGCTTGCTGAACACACTGTAAAATTGAAATCTGACTATACAGATTCCGATTCCGAGCTGCCACCATCAGGTCACATGGTGCCTGAGTGGGATTTTAACTCCCTTCAGCAAGATCTTGCTGAAAAGGGTGTTACAAGCACTGCTGAGTTGTGAAGAGGATTTGCTATTACATTAACCTTTACCATGCTACAGGCGATAATTGTCACTGTAGAATTCTCTCCCTTTTTCTGCTCTAGGCACATTCTGTCACCTTGAGATGGTTGCTATAAATAAACACTTGTCAACTGTTATTTCCGGTATTTTAAGCTGGAAATCACCTATTACCGCTTTGGAAGATCATATTTTTATTTTCTTTTTATTCTTTTTGTGTCATTTTTCTGTATCCACCCGAGTTTTGAATAAGACTATTTATAAAGTCTATGCTATCCACAAAGAAAATATAAAGTAATACAAATTAACCTACTTTGTAGGTAAAGAAAAAAAAATGTACAGCTATGTCAGTCTAGTTAAATTCAACTAGCACAGCCTGGAATAGTCTTTCAAAGTCCTGTAAAAAATCTTATTAATATTGCAAAATAGGCAAAAATATAATGTCCAGTGTGTGTCCCAAAACTGTGTCTAAAAGAATAAAAACCAAAATGGCAATGTTCAAATGCATGGTAAACCCCTTAGCTTCGATTCTGTCTTTTTATTCGATTGTCTGTTCTCAGAAAAAAATTTTTAACGATGCATAATCCACAGCACTTAATCCAGATTTGCATATCACTTCCAGAGTATTCCTGCTTTTGTCTATCAACTCACACAAAAAATAGGAAGTATAATGCTATTGGCATACTGTCTTCCCATAAAAGAAGTTTAGTAGTTGTAGAATCTTTGTTTTCATATTCCTCCAGAAACCAATGATTCACCCCTGGTCTTTACAGTTTCCTGGTAGACTATATTTAATCCTCCCTCTCACCAAAAGGCAGATATCCTTATTTCTCTAGACTACCCATCAAATTTCTTTGTTTACATAAAAGCTTCACAATGACATAATACTTGAAGCAGCACGATGATTTCTATCTGATCTTTTATATTCTGTAGTCAACTACTGCAGAGGACTAGATCCTTAGATTGATGGTTCATATGTTTTGCAAGAATCTGTTTTTGCATATGTAAATTTTGGCTGTCAATGAAGATATAAAAAGTACATAATGAAGCAACAACCAGAACGGTGACTGCTGTAGCAAATAGACACGTGTTGTGGTCAGTGAATTGTTAGACTTAAGGAAATGGATTATGGGAATTGATTACAAGTCAGAAGAAACTACAATTTTACAAACTTTATGTACAAACTATTTCGGTTGTTCTTAATTTTTCTGAGATGGCAGGGAAAGCATTTGATATCTAATTGATCCCTGAATTTAGTGGCATTGCTACCGATTTACCAATCATGTACTGGATTGAGAATGTTGAGTTGGTATGTAAACTATGCAACATAAAGAGGATCGAGCATGTCTTGCCACTATAATTGAGAGGTGGGGCTATGGCCGTATACTGGCAAGTAAGGGTCCGAAGTCAGATATAGAACAAATAAAGCAAGCCCTCATGACCATGTGTGTTTGACTAATTCATGGCAAGAGGATTGTGTCCTGGGGGAAACTGTTGATGAATTTTTGATGGAACTACAGCTCTTGGCTCAGCTGGTTGGCAGACAATTGTCTAAGCAATGAAAGGTGTATGCATTCATGTCTGGGTTCTCACAGACAGCTTCTTAGAGCATTGTCCAGAATAGTGACTATGACCTTGGAGCAACTTCTAACCTGGGCAAGAGACATTATGACCAACGACCGAAAACATGAAGAGTAAGTTGCCACTTCTTTCTGGCATGCACAAGGATTTGTTTCAGGTGCTCTGGTCCCAACCACTTTGCTAAGGTCTGTAAGCAAGGGCATCTGGAGCGGACAGATAACTGGGTGTGAAGATCACAACATGAACTGTGTTGCTTTTGGTACAACACGATTGGTCACATCTTGTCAGGGAAACAGTTCAGATGTCAGCACCAGTCTCCTCCCCAAACAAGTAAAGAATGGTGCAGTACTCATCATCATTGTACTTGTAGATGAACAGAAGTGTGTAGCCCTTGTAGGTTCTGGCTGCTCACAAGCACGAGTGAACATATATTTATGCTGCCTTTTGCAATGCTGGGAGGTGCAGCCGATGGGGAAATTGTTAAAGTGCCATGGATATGGCAGTCAGATTGGATTTTGGTCATGTTCAACTTGTGAACATTAAAGTCCTGGACGTGGATGGCTTTGATCTATTTCTGTGGATCTATGCAATCCAGAAGTTGGGGGGAAATTTTAAAATTTTATTATGTTTATTTATTTTTTCTAGATTATAAAAATAATGTAGAAAAAATAAATAAACATAATAAAATTTTAAATAAACACTTAAACCTAAATAAAAATAATAGTAATTCCAAAATGGAAATTAATAATATTGATAATAAATTATGTAATTGTAGAAATCCCATAAATGACTTACTGAATCTATTGTTTCATCTACTGAAAACCCAAATGTTAAAAAATTTTATATTGGAAGCACAAAGAACCCTTTTAAATGAAGGTGGTATCAACATATTTCTTTTAACAACAATGGGGACTGCAACCAAATATCCCATTGAAAATATTTTCAGTATTTAAAACCACCACTGTAAAATGGAAATTATTAAAAAAAAAAAAAAAAAAAATGAGAAATTTTAAGTCATTAAATGACCTATGTCCCCTGTATCTACATGAAAAGCTACATATTAAGTTTATTAAAAATAATGATCTATTAAATCAGTGGAATGAACTGTAATATGTAGACATTGTACAATGTTTAGTTTAAAATATAGTTAATAGAATTTTTCATAAAATAATTTATATATTATCATTATTATATATAATGGTACATATAATATTTATTCAATTCCTTGATTTTTAATTTTAATATTGCCATGTCTTATGGCCTATTGAACATAATAAGTAGTGTAATATAATATATAAAGTTGATTTAATTATACTAAAATCCCCTTTAAGATAGTTGTATAGTATATACAAAAATAATTAAAAATAAAATAAAATCCTAAAATTAACCTATTGTTAAGATATGTGTATATATATATATATATATATATATATATATATATATATATATATATATATATATATATATATATAATCATTTCATTGTATCTTAAAATTATATGCTTAACCGGAAGTAATGGTAACACATCTAAAAATGACAGCTCATCTAGACAACACACACACCCCTAAACCTCTAACCTACATTTCTTCACTTTTCTGTTTTAGCTTTGACCTCGCAATTGGTCAAACAGGAAATACACATAAAATTTTGAAATCTTTTTCCTCCCCAATTTTTAAATCTTCAATAAAATACAAGTCTGTTTTCAAAAGTAAATCATTTTCATCAAAAATTACCCAACATCGCTTGGTAATAGAACAAATTTAAAATTCTGAAACAGATATTTCTGTGTTGCGATGTAAAATATTTTTTAAATAAAAATATTACTTCATGTCAAGCACTTTTTAAAAGCACTGAAGATTCTTAATCTGATTGTTCTTCCTCTTTATTTGGAGATATATATATATATATATATATATATATATATATAATATATATATATATATATATATCTTTGTATGTTATGAGAAATCTTTTTATTGTTACATAGATTTTCATAGTAAAATTAGTATATAAAATTTTCCCTTGTCAATTCACCAGGGCATTACACCCACCAACACCGAATTACTTGAAATTTGGCACAAATGTTCCCCTTCATGAGTTAGGAAAGTGTGCCAAATTATTTTGTGCTAGACTTTACCGTATAATTTTCTTCTAAATTAAGGCCACACAACGTTGCCGAATTTCAGTGTTTTTTAAAAATTAAAGAAAAATACTTCCATACCTTCAATATTTATGAAATTTGGTATGTAGGGTAAATAAGAAGTGTAGAATCCAAATATTTAACTATTTCAAACCTACACTTGATAGAAAATCTTATTTTGCTCATCCTAATACATGACCCCAAAATCAACAACTTTTCACCTATGTAGCTTACGGTCAGTCTATCAAAAATATGTCCTCTTCAATTTTCATAATATTTTTTGCCTAACATCTACAATGCCTGCTCAAGTTCACCAAAAAGATTTGTGAGGGTTTTATGTCTACTTCAGAAGATATGACCCTGCCAAGTTTAGAGTTTTTTCCTACATATGTGCAGGATATGCAGGATTTCCGAGAAAAATTATAATTAAAGAATCATCCTAATGCTCCATGACCTCTAAAATGTTGATATTGTGCTAACTTCTTAAGCTATTCAATAAGATTGTTTTTATTAATTAAAAAAAAAAAATTATTTAAATATATTTTGCAGATATTATTTTTTGTACAGATAGATTGTCTTTAAAAAGCGATAAACATTGCCTCATGTATGATGATCAACAGTGCATAGAAAATTTCTAAATGGCACTTAACAAATGAAGTTAAAAGAAATTCTTTCTGTTTGTATTTCTTTTAATTTTATTTTGGTAAATTATTTTCATGAAACAAAAAAACATTTGATTTTTTTTCATTCTCAAAAAAGTCACAAGATAAATGTGAATCTTTAAAAGAATATTTGTAGTTGGCACTTATATTTATATAGTTGAAGGAAATGCTTTCATTACTTTTTTTTAAATTTTCATTTTTTTTAAATAATTTTTCAATAACTATTTTCATGAAACAAAAATATTTGAAACATGTCATGGTTTATTCAATGATAAACAGGTTGGATTGATTTTAGTTGATCAGTTGGATGCCAAGCTTATACCCTATAGAACAGGACTTGATGAGGATAAAATACAGACTGTTACCATCACAAGCAGACTTTGTTGACTAACTATGAATGTCTTGAAAAAAGATGCTGTAATCCATTTAAAAATCATAAAATGCAAATCAAAGGTGGTTTGAGACCAATTTCATTGGAGATGGCAGACAAGGCAAAGGCTAAGTTGGTGTTAATCCCAGGCAAGAAACTCTGCCCTAATTGTTGAATATTAAAGGTTGACTGTTAAATGATGAGGCTTTAAAAATCAAAAAGGAGATTTTAGATAAAGCTAATACTTTGATAAAATGATAGAGCTGCTTGTAGCAAAAGTGAAGACA
Source organism: Acanthosepion pharaonis (assembly GCA_903632075.3). Lineage (NCBI taxonomy): Eukaryota > Metazoa > Mollusca > Cephalopoda > Sepiida > Sepiidae > Acanthosepion > Acanthosepion pharaonis. The sequence continues at coordinate 66,897 of CAHIKZ030002548.1, forward strand.
GTGGAATCAACTAAAATTAAAATACAGATCTTGACACTTGACCCTACCAACTAATCACACAAAAAAGTCATGAATGTGTTTGGTGTTTCAGAACACATTGTATGCAAGGCTTGCAAATTGTGTTTGGAAAAAGGTATTTTACCTGTGCCAGAACCAAAAGGGGCAAGTCTTTTCCTGCTGATATTGCACAGTTAGTGGAAGCATTTTACCAAGATGTTGAATATACTCGTCTGGTGCCAGGCAGGAAAGACTACATTCATCAGAAAAGACTCATCTTGTGCAACCTAAATGAGCTCTTCAGAGCGTTCAAGGAACAGAACCCAACAGTACCTTTGGGATTTTCAAAATTTTGTAGTCTAAGGCTGAAATGGTATGTCCTTGTTGGTAGTGCAGGTACGCATGTTGTATGTATATGCACTATCCACCAAAATATGAAATTATTACTGGAACCACTGAATGTATCATATAAAGATCTCTGCAAATGTCTGTAATACCAGTAGCAGAGAGTGTATGATTCATAGGTGCCCAAATTGTCCTAAATCATCAGGGCAGCTTGAAAAATTTCTTTGACACCATGGAAGGATATATTGATAATGCTGAATCAATAGAGTTCTCCCAATGAACAACTGACCGATCGACTTTGACAACACAAAAGGAATCCTGTCAAGCTTACATTGATTTAGTTGTTTTGCAACTGAATAAATTAGCACCTCATTCTTACTTGGCTAAATCACAATCAAGGTAATTAAAGCAAAGAAAAGAGGAGATTAGTGATAGTGAAATTTTGTTCCTGGGAGATTTTGCTGAGAACTACAAATTTATAGTTCAAGATGAGATCCAAAGTTATCATTGGAATACTTCACAATGTACTTTACATCCAGTTGTACTCTACTTTAAGCTTGAAAATGCAATGCAAAGTGAATGTTTCTGCATTGAGTGACAACTCACATGATGTAGCATTTGTTTATATGGTACAGAAAAAAATTGAGGTAATCAAAGCTACCTTGCCAAACATAAAAAATATTGAGTATTTTACTGATGGTTGTGCAGCGCAATACAAGAATTATAAGAACTTTGCCAATTTGTGCAACCATCAGAATGATTTTGGGCTCAATGCAAAATGGAATTTCTTTGCAACAAGTCATGGTAAACAACCGTGTGATGGCATAGGTGGGACAGCGAAAAGGATAGTGTTAAAAGAAAGTCTCCGAAGACCAACTACCAAACAAATCTTTTCCACAGAATCTGTTTGAATATTGTAAATCTGCAATTGTAGGTATCAAATTCATTCTGGTTGAAAAGGAAGAAGTTGAGGAAGTGAGGAGGAGTCTGACCATGAGATTCGAAAATGCATCCACAGTCCCAGGAACAAGAAGTTTTCATCAATTTATTCCACTCACCAGAGATAAAATAGCTATGAAACAATGTAGCGAAGATGAAAACTATGACCTAATATATGACTTTTCTATTGGGACTGAAGAAAAACCAGTAAATTCTTTTGTTTCAGGATATGTTTATTGCAAGTGCAACAATAAAATTTGGATTGGCTTGGTCCAGGAAATTGATATGGAGAATAAGGACTTGCAGATTAAGTCCATGCACCTAGCTCTTCCATCACATTCATTTTACTGGAAAAAAAATTTTAAGGATATATGTTTTGTACCATTAATGAATATTCTGTGCACTGTTGATGTTCCTACAACAATAAATGGTAGTTTATCATTTGTGCAAGATGGATAAATTATCTTTGCAAAAAATTATATCCAAAACAATTTAGTCTATATGCACAACAAAATTTAGTGCATGGTGTAGTTTAAATGTAATCTTTTAAAGACTCTTTGTATATTCATTTTTATTACGATTTTCTTCTGAATGAAACAAAATTCAAATATTTATGTTTCATGAAAATAATTTTGAAAAATTATTTAAAAAATGAAAATTTAAAAAAAGTAATGAAAGCATTTCCTTCAATTATATAAATATAAGTGCCAACTACAAATATTCTTTTAGTGACTTTTTTGAGAATGAAAAAAATCAAATGTTTTTTGTTTCATGAAAATAATTTACCAAAATAAAATTAAAAGAAATACAAACAGAAAGAATTTTTAACTTCATTTGTTAAGTGCCATTTAGAAATTTTCTATGCACTGTTGATCATCATACATGAGGCAATGTTTATCGCTTTTTTAAAGACAATCTATCTGTACAAAAAATAATATCTGCAAAATATATTTAAATAATTTTTTTTTTTTTTAATTAATAAAAACAATCTTATTGAATAGCTTAAGAAGTTACTTAGCACAATATCAACATTTTAGAGGTCATGGAGCATTAGGATGATTCTTTAATTATAATTTTTCTCAGAAATCCTGCACATACGTAGGAAAAAAACTCTAAACTTGGCAGGGTCATATCTTCTAAAGTAGACATAAAACCCTCACAAATCTTTTTGGTGAACTTGAGCAGGCATTGTAGATGTTAGGCAAAAAATATTATGAAAATTGAAGAGGACATATTTTTGATAGACTGACCGTAAGCTACATAGGTGAAAAGTTGTTGATTTTGGGGTCATATATTAGGATGAGCAAAATAAAATTTTCTATCAAGTGTAGGTTTGAAATAGTTAAATATTTGGATTCTACACTTCTTATTTAGCCTACATACCAAATTTCATAAATATTGAAGGTATGGAAGTATTTTTCTTTAATTTTTAAAAAACACTGAAATTTGGCGACGTTGTGTGGCCTTAATTTAGAGGAATTTATTAAAATTATACCCCCCCCCTTAAAATTGGAACGGTAAAGTCTAGCACAAAATAATTTGGCACACTTTCCTAACTCATGAAGGGGAACATTTGTGCCAAATTTCAATTCGGTGTCGGTGGGTGCAGATTTCAACTTTTTGCAGGTGTTTTGACATGGAATGACCCCCTATAAATATAAAATAAAGCAATAAATAAATTTATTTTTGTGAGTGGAAAATAAAATGTAAGATGAAAAAAGAAATAAATGTCTGATTCCTTCCCCCTGTTGTAAACACAAAAAGGAAATTGAGTTTGTTTTAATTTGATGTTGGCACCACCTACTTTCAGAATGAAGGATACATATATATTCAAGGAGTACAAAACTTACATTTGTCTTTTCCTTTAATTTGCTAGGGTAGGTCGGAATATAGCAAGAAAATCTTTATCCATAGTATTTTCTGCAAGCCAGCTGAATTTATGACGTCAAGAAGATTTAAAGAAAACAGAAAAACCATATAAATTTGCCAAGAGAAATCTTCCTGCATTTGAAAAGGCAAGCAAGGTTCAGCCAGATTTTGATTCTTCTCTCCAACAGAATAGAAAAGATTTTCAACAAAACATATTCAAAAGAAAATATATTTGGTTCATGAAGAATATTTCTCAGATCTTGCTTATTTATATACACACGGAACACTTTGCAAACATAAATATTCAAGTTTCATACTGACTGAAAACTTTTGAATGGCAGCAAAAAAACTTTGACATGCAGATCTATAAAATGTCCTTCAGAGAGATCATGCCTCAAATCTATAAAATGTCCTTCAGAGAGATCATGCCTCAAATCTATAAAATGTCCTTCAGAGAGATCATGCCTCAAATCTATAAAATGTCCTTCAGAGAGATCATGCCTCAAATCTATAAAATGTCCTTCAGAGAGATCATGCCTCAAATCTATAAAATGTCCTTCAGAGAGATCATGCCTCAAATCTATCTCTGACAAAGTGCAAAGAATGCATAAGCTGGAGTATAATAAAAGCAACAAAGGTGAGGTTGCTAGTTTGAATAATGATAATGCCTAATTTTAAAATTTTCAGGTAATATGAAATTAAAAATAAAATAGGTAAATATGAAAAAAAATTAACAAAACCACCCACGTTTAATCTGATATTTATTCACTATTTATATTATTCGGGCTATTGTCCTCATCTTTGTTGCCATATTTATCACAATGTTTCGGCCGTTCTACGCTCTGGCCTTCTTCAGGTGGTTGGAATGTCGAACTGAACCCTTTATTTCGCTTGCTGGGGTAGACTGTTCTAGTTCCACGACATGTCTAAATATGACAACAAAGATGAGGACAATAGTCCGAATAATGTAAATAGTGTACATAATACCTCATCTCAGAAATATAGATATTTGCTAGCATATTTTTCATAGTTCTCTTCATCTACGTTTTTATCATTTAGAGTTTGATCTGTATATAAATTATATTTACCTGAATGAATGTCTTTGATTCTAAAATTTTTATTGATACAGCCATTTTTTCTCTCTCTCTCTCTAAGTCTAGAATAAGTTCTCATTTTTAAACATGACAACTGCAGCTCGTCCAACATTTGAACCAGCTCGTGGTGGCCGTGGGAAAGGAGAAAATGACCTCAGTGCTCTGTCCAAACAATATTCCAGTCGAGATTTACCATCTCATAATAAACTTAAATACAGGTGAGGCACTTTCATTGGTTAATTATGAACTAATACATTTTTGTCTTTTAATATTAGTAGAAATATCACCTTAATTAAATATTTATATATGAACATATTCTATTATCAAGATTACTTGTTTTAAAATTGAATACAAACAATTCAATTTTAGTAAAAAGAAAAATTTTTAATGTTTAACACTGTCTAATAGCTAAATGCATACAATTTGATAATTCTCAGTTTGTGATGGATGAAATATTTTGTGGAGAGTAGGGGCTATGCTTCTAAATTTTATCACCAAGTATGTTCAAGCGCACTGGATTATTTCTTAGTTTTATTGTTGAATATACACAGACTAGTGTATCCATGCCATCAAAAATTACAGCAAGAAGAATGTATTGTAAGTAATTTTTGTTTAATCTCAGTACAATTTCCTAATTTAGCCTAATAGCTCCTTGTTAATATTAATAATTGAACAATGTACAATTTATAATCACCTCAGGAAAAATATCCGTATTTTAGCCTCATTTTGTACGTGCTTTTGTAACACACCTTGGGTGTTCTTAAGAGTCAAATTTGCTGAGAAATTCGAACATCATCGCTAGTGATAGTTGATCCCACAATCCAATACACCTCAAAGAAAAGTAACTTTATGTGAAGTTTAAGTTGAGCTGAAATAAAACTTGGCCAAGGTTTATATTTTATCTGACATATATTTATCTCCTTTCTATTTCCCCTCTCTCTCTTTTTTCTTTCATTCTTTCTTTGTAGTTGTGTATCTGTTTCCTGTTGTGGCTACTTTCCATCACTCCTTTTGTTTTGATCATAGTTTGCAGAGAGAGGAAAAGAAGGGAATTGCTTTGTAGTTTGTCAGCACGGTAGTTTTTTGCATGTGGGTGTGAATGAATGGGGTTATGACTTCTGTGCATCTCATATCAAAATTTTACACACTGCCTCTCAATTGTTACACACACAAAAAAACTATTGGGTTGGTGCATAATTATCAGGCCTTTTAAATAGTATTTATTATGAAAAAAGAAACTTAACAATTCAACAATAACATAAAATTATTCTGGAATGTATGATTATCAACACACATTTTTATAATCTGAAAATAAAATATTTTTATTAAAGAAGTAAACAAAACAGCAATTTTTATTAAATAACTCTCCTACAAAAACATGCACCAACCCAATATATGTATATATGTGAATATGGATTCTTTAAGGATATTTTTTCATTCTTTTTATATGAAAAAAATATCCTATTATATTTCCTTCTATCTGCTGGAAATAATTATTTAACACAACTTAAAATAGTGTAAAAAAAAAAAAATATAGAAAGGATAGTAATCCCTTTTAATGTTTCATTGAAATACTTTTATTGAATATATTTTATTAATAATTACATTTGTACTGGCGTATGGCCCACAGAGCTGAATCCTTTCCAACACACACTTGACATAAGGTATACATAATGTGGCAGTTTTCCAATTCTCCTCATCAATCCTGTTTTTATCTATAGAAACTGATTTTATGTTTGCAAGGTAGTTGTTATTCTGAAGGTTGAATTTGATTTTGATCATTTCTTTTTAATGTGTTCTGGGTTGTCATTTATTCTTTTGTACAGTATTGTAGGTATTGGACAATTCCCATCTTTATGCTTTATGGACAATGTAAATTGAAGTTGACTATATATCTCAACAGAATACCCACAAATCTTGGTGAGACTAGATATGTAGCAGCATAGTGCAACATTGAATGAGCTGTCTATGCTTATTCATTGCAGAGTAATCCTTGTTATTAGGATTTTTTTTTTTGCGTTGTGCAAAATCCAGCTGCTCACTTAAAAAAAAGAACCAAAATATTTCCATGTTTTATGCCAGGAACACAAATGCTATACAATCTCGGACAGTTAACTTTTTAAAATCTCATTCACATGCAAATTATGGTCCTATTTGTTTAAAAGCGGTTTTTTTTTTTTTTTTTCCGTGGCTTATTTTATTATTATTTTGATTTTTTTTTTTTTTTTTTTTTTTTTAACAAGCTATTTCAGCAATGAACAAGTTAGATCTAAAATTGATCTCAGCATTCGACGGCTCCCCCACAGGCCCAACTGTCGTTGAATTGTTTGAGAAGACCGAATGTGTTTGCAGGGTGTCCATCCCACTGAGACTCACGAGGGGAGCCTACGCCATATATCGACAACTTTGGGACAATGCTGACCTAGAGGAGACCAAGAGTGCCCTATATACAGCTTTTGGAATAGACCCCTTCATCGCTTGGAAACAGTTCGTCAGACAACGGCTCTAGCCGGGTAACAGGTAGATGTCTACCAGGCTGATTTGCGAAGGCTGGCGGTGCCATTTGACGGAGCAATGGACCGCATACTGGGATGCACCTTCCTGGCTCAGGACTTCCGGCGACACCAGTATATTTTTTCCGTCTTCAAGACAAAACACACTGGGAATCTGAATTGCTATTGGGCCCAAAACATCATGAAAGACATGGAACAGGTCCGGCAGCCGTGAGAACATCTGAGACACCTGTGGAGGGCCTATAAGTGCTACATGGTAATTGGACCAAACCATTTCTCTTAGAGACTGCTTTATGAATTTAGTGACACAGGAGGCGGAGTGGCCATCATTTGACAGTTGAAATACTATGCTGCTAAACTGCAAGTTATAGTAATAGGCCATGCAGCACAGGATTGCTCGGGGAAGCTCTTCTGGGGACAAGGTTCTGTTACAATGATTGCCCCCTCTCGGTCAGTAAATGCATCTTTGCCTGTTGTCAACGTGAGTGTTGAGGGTAAACGGTGCTCAGCGCTCGTCGACACTGGATGTTCCCAATCGATCGTCAGCATTGATCGATGCGTGACATGGAGCAGTCAATAAATCGAGATTCGGACGATTGATGGAGTGTCCCGGGCCTGTTGTGGTGTCGGGACTGTCAATCCTCACTGATCATGCCAAGGTTGACATTTTGGAATGTAAAATTCTTGAGTTATATATTTATGACCTGCTGCTTGGGATCAATATGATCCAAGTGTTAGGAGGCATGATAATGGCGCCAGCTGGAGATTTTGTAAACTGTGTAAGGAAGAAACCTTGTGTGTGCAGCCATTTGCATTGGTGAGCTGGATTTTGGCGTCTCCTTCAATTTCATCGAGAGGTGTGGACCGCCAGGTGGAAATGGGCCCAAAAGACCCACCAGTTCATAGCAAACATCTTGTGGATGGTACAAAGTGCCCATTGCATCAGAGGAAAATCCAAGCCAAAGCTCTTCAACAGTGGATTGCAAACAGTTGGTTGATTCTGGCCCCAGGAAAGACTGGGACCCCCAAATCCCTTGATGGCAGTCGTGCAGGAGCAGAAACAGAATGTCGTCCGGTACTCGATTACCGCGAATTGAACGACTTTGTGGATGCTTTCACTGCTGATGCAGAAGTGTGCGCACAGAAGCTGAGAGCATGGCAGCAGCAAGGATTCGATGTGTTGCTTCTGGATCTGCAAAACGCATATCTTCAGATTCACATCGATGAAGTGCTGTGGCCATTTCAAATGGTTATTTTCAAGGGCCAACGCTTCTGTCTTATGTGACTAGGATTTGGGCTAAATGTGGCGCCACTCATTATGAAATCCGTTATAGACGCCATCACATCGCAAGACCACACAATTGAAAGTGCCACATGACATTTTCATCAATGAAAGTCTGGTCTATGCATCGCGTGTACAACACCACTTTTTGGATTACGGTTTGGTGTGCAAGCATCCAGTGCAGCTGAGAGATGAAGCAAGAGTACCTGGTTTGCAAGTCTGGGAAGAGAATGGCACCCTCCAATGGAAACGAGGAAGTCAAATTCCAGAAGTCCCTGATGTGTTGACCCGTCAGCGCGTATTTTCGTTGTGTGGGAAACTTGTTGGACATTTCCCCGTGTGTGGATGGCTCAGGGTAGCAGTTGCATTCGTCAAGCGCCTGGCAACCGCAGCAACCAATGGATGGGATGATAAAATCAAAGATCCCTCTCTCTGTCGCATACTAGCGGAGATGCTAAGTAGGGTACGGGAACTGGATCCCGTTGGCAGAGACTGGTGCATGGGTGGTGATGAGATCACAGTCTGGGTGGATGCGAGTTCCGTGGCAACAGGAGTGACATTGGAAGCAAACGGAAATGTCATCAAAGATGCCAGGCATATTAAGTTAGCTGAACTCGATGCGGCACTTAAAGGAGTCAATCTAGCCCTCCAGTGGGAGGTGACAACATTGCACTTGGTTACTGATTCAGCGTTTGTGCACCGGTGGATTTCCAACACCTTGACCGGGAAGGCACGGATGAATACAAGGGCATCTGGCGTGATGCTGGTTAGGCGATGGCTGGGCACTATGCGATCGCTGGTGGGAGAATATGGATTGACCATAGATGTGACACTCGTACAGTCCTGTCAGAACCATGCGGATTGCTTCACCAGAGTACCGCACAGGTGGCTGGATCTGCTCAAGAGAGGAGAACCAGCACTTGAGAGCTGCGCAATGGTAGGGAGACGACTGGACGAGGACCAGGTGGCCAATACCCATCGTCAAAACGGACATCTGGGCATAAAACGAACTCTGTACTTTGCCAGATTAGTCGACCCGCAAGTGTCCAGAGAAAGCATTAAATCCATTGTGAAGGCCTGCACAACCTGTCAGTTGATCGATCTGGCACCTGTTCACTGGGAAAGAGGAGAATTGAGTGTGAGGAGCAACTGGAGCAGACTAGCGATGGATAGAACTCACCACAATGGTCAGAATTTTCTAATACTTATTGATTGCGGTCCCTCTAGGTTTGCAGTATGGCGGCCGCTGTGCCGACAAGATGCGAGCACTGTCATTCGACTGTTGGAGAATGTTTTCCTGGAGCAAGGCCCACCTATGGAAATACTGACAACCAGTAAAGACTTTAAAATTTTGCGGACAATTGGGACGTGCATCTGCAGTTTTGATGTGCTTACTCTCCGAGTGGAAACGGCATCGTAGAGTGAAACCACAGAACCGTCAAGACCGTTGCAGCCAGGAAGGGCTGTATGGTATTGGAGGCAGTTTACTGGTATAATGTCGCCCCAAAAGATAACGTTTCACTGTCCACAGTGCCGGCTGATGCACTGCACAAGTATCATGTCAGAGTGAAAGTCATTGAAGCCAACCTGCTGCCTGAACTAGAAGTGACCAGAGGGAGATTAAAAAAAGGAGATGTTGTTTGGGTCAAAAACCCATGTAGAAAGTGTATGACGAAATACAGCACTGGACGTGTTACGGAGGTGATTAGCCCGCAATCTGTGAGAGTTGATGGGGTGACTAGTCACATTAAAGATTTGCGACCGGTGATGCATCCACTACTGTTACTGAGCGATGAAAGCAATTCAGTCTGAGAGTAGTGAGCGTTCGATCTGCTTGGAGTTAGACCTGCTGGGCAGTGATTCTGATAACAGCAGCCTCCCGGCGGACACAGTGTTTACCGACACTCAAACCACAGACGAGAGTACGCATGAGAATGAAGCTTGTGTTGTCCCCCTTCAGAGGGGCACTCGATGCCAACGGTCGCCACCTCCATGCCCTGTTTGTGATCATGAGATCAGTGGGGAGTGGAGAAAATTGTGAAAATGACTTACCTCGGAAACGCCCACAAATCTGTGCGTTGTGCAAAATCCAGCTGCTCAGCGGTAAAAAGAACTAAAATAACTGCCTGGTAGTGATCTTCGTTGTTAGTCCTCTGTTTTCTCATTGGCTTTAAATTTCATATTTGGCAAGCATTAACTCTTTCAAATTCCTGATTCTATTGTTTTCTTGAATTCTGTTATCTTTTATGGGTTTTATAATGCTAAGAAAAGTCCTTGTTTGCTCAAAGAGATCATGTTGCTATTGAACTTTCTTTCAATGCATGTGAAGAATCTTTTTCCTTACCCGCTCTTTCCACTGTCCTTTCTGCTATACTGGAACAGACTGATGTTTTGATTTAGCCTGGTAGAACCAGTTTTAGTTCTATATAGGAATATCAGGTGATATTTGATATCCATATTAGTTTTTGATGGAATTTTTCTGATCACACCAATTAGGTCTTTACAGATATCACCAATTCAATACCAATTCAATAATTTTTATCTGAATTTCTGGGATATGGAATTATCATTATTTACAGACTAATTTTTCTCATCTTTATTTTTATTATGTATTTCAGCAACTGTGCTTTCTGGCTGTCTTCAGAGTAACCTTTAGAAAACATTGAACAGAGCCTGTTATTTAATCTATAGTGGTAAATTCGTCTTGTTCCATTGTCTATGACTTTTTTTTTTTTTGTGCACGGTAATTTCTCCAGTGAGTCTGAGACAGTGCTACATGCAGATCAAGAATTCACAATTACTAGGCTATCAAATTCATGAACCAATTCTATTGTCCTATGGGACAATCCTGAAGCCTGACGCTTTAAACCTAATGTCCTTATTTCTAACCTGCTGCTGCCACTTTTCTGTTACACTTGGCCTTCTTTTAACTTATATTGCTGAAGGATTGCTGTCAAACTTGGCTCTCTCTGCTATTGTTTCTCTTTCTATATTATGTCTAGTGCATATTGGAAAAAGATTCAGAAGATTTTCAGTCCATACAATATCAAGATAATACTCTTATATAGAAATCTCTGCTGAGTGGAGCCTAACACAGAGGAAAATATGACCAAGAATATTTCATCCATTGCAGGTGTGACAAAAATATGTAGGTGAGAGTAACACTGAAAAACTGTAATTAAGAGTGAGACAAGGAAATCAGGCATGGCTTATGAATGGAAGGAAAAGAGTGGTCATTAACCCCCAGAATTAAATAAAATTACTAGGCAGAGAAAACATTAGAGAATTAGATGTCTGAAGGGATTATCACATACACAAAACTGTGACAGCCTCCTTAGCAGAACTGGCATAGAAATTAATACCATATGGGAGCTATTAAGAAAGAGAAACAATGGCGGAGAGAGTCAGGCTTCAGCAGCAGTAAGGTCAAACCATAACAAGATAACAGCAGGTTTAAGGCTCAAGTTCAAGGTTCAAGATTATACCAGGATGATTGTCTGGAGGATTAAAGCATTGATTCATGAATTTGGTGACATTGTAATTGTGAGTTGAGTGGTACAGACTCCGTGGAATCAGGATTAACAATAACTGAGCAGTATTAAAAATGAACAAGATGTGATATCCCTAGACATGGACAATTAATCCAGTTTACTTTTCTAAATTAAGTAAAGGGTTCAGTTTGAAATTCTCTGAAAGGTAATTCCACATGGACAGATGAAGGTCAGAGGGAACAGTGGCCGAAACATTGTGATGATAACAAAATGAGGACATTAGTCAGACTAAATATCAATATTAATGTTCAAATTTATGTACTTTTTATTTTTATAAGAACCTGAATATGATCATAATGCAAAAAGACATCCATTTTGAAAGTTTCTCGGTTACAAAGTATGTTAGATACAGCATCTAAATTAGTTTTCCTGTCGTTTATGAGCTAATAGATTTTTATACAGTAGCCATATTCATTCCTGTCAGGAATATCAATATTACTGTTTTAAAAATTGTCATTTTTTTCTTTGTTTTTGGTTTGTATGTTTTTTTTTTTTTGTTTTTTTTTTACATCCTTAAAATTGCTTATTTTGATGATATCATTATTTAAGCTGTTTAAGAAAATATTTATATTTTTACCACAATTCTTACATGAATGAAGACCATGTGACAAGTTTTCTTTCAGAAGCACTGATATGGAGGTGTGAAAATTTCAAAGATTAATATCAATAAAGTTGCTAGAAAAAGCATACTAAAAGAGTGGCTTTTTCTTTTTCTTTTTCTTTTTTCTTTTTTTTTAAGAGAGGCTTATTAGTATATATGAAAATAAGTTCTTTAGAAAATTGTGACCATTCAAAATTTATCTCTTTTCCATCTTGTGTGCTATTGGGCCAGAAGCCTAACAGTACCTAACTAAAGATGCAGGTTCAGACTAGTTCAAAAGCATCATAAATGTAATGTCTTGAAATAAAAGAAATATAATAGTAATGGAATCAGTAATTATTAAATCAAACCAACCTAAACATTGGAAAATATTGTGTTCTCAAAAACAAAGTAGTTAAAACATGTCACAGAGGGCAATTTTGACTGATTATATAAGTTTCATTTCAACAGTTAAATACTTGAAACTTCTTGCTGTGATTCATAGTAAATAGAGATGAGGCTAAATTTTTTATTTTTAAATTTTTATACAGTACATCAATAAAAACTCATACTGACCCCGTGTAAAACAGCCAGAAGCATAATTTGGCAATAGGGCAAAAATAGTTAAAAAGTATACCATCCTGAGCTTATCATAAAGAAGTATCCATTAGAGGTACATAGCTGAAACTTTATTAATTTTGGGATGAGGAATTCAATAAAACAGTTCCATTCTCTGTAATGTGAATACGTTTTCTCATACATGTATCTAATTTTGGAAAATTTTGTGAAATTACAAAATTTTTAACTTAGCAAAATAGGACAGTAATGATTATAAAGCTTAGAAATTTGTTTCATGAAATAAATCATTGGTCAATCCTTCAAATATTTATTGTAGAGCTTTAAACTCATTATCTTCAAACTAAAACAATGAAAATGAATAAAAATACTGTGTTTGTTTTATCTAGCTTTCGCATGTCCGCTTGTTGAGAGCATCCCTCTTGACTAAGCAAAAACTAGTGTTATGTAGCGCTCCTAGTCCCAAACCCATGCTGACTATTGGCTAATACTTGCTCTGTATCATTCATATGCAATTAGCGACTTCTACTAGAAGGTCTTCTCTCAACAGCCCATTGTGGAAGAGGATGCAACTCCTGGTGCTTACAGCCAACTCTTTTATCAGGCTGATCCATTTCTCTGTTACAATTATATTTAATGGAACTTATGAAAAAGACTTTCTGGACAGTTGGAATGGTCCTCCTGCATTATGTCTTCTAATGATGATCTACAGTCTAAATTTGTTTATAAGCCACTGCTATAGCCAATATTCCTGGAACACTCCATATCCTATCATCTCTTGAAAGTGGTATTATATCAACGTTCCATCTGAAGATAAATGTTGATGCCACTTGTGCAATATCATGCAACAAAGTCGATCAAAAATAATAATTTCTGCCTTTGTTTGGACCTAACATTTTGATTACAGCACTTAACAGTGTGTGACTCTGAGATCTCTTTGTGTTGAACAAACAAAAAGGGAAGGAAAATAAGGAAGAAAGAGTCTACTAACTGGATAATTTTTGAAATTCACAGAAAGTTGGATTGAAAAGTTAAGAAAATTAAAAACAAAATGCATTGAAAAATCATGTTTCAAAATAATTCCAAGGAGAATCAAACCCAAATTTAACTAGACTGAATTCATTAAGATTGAGCAAAACCAAGACTACCAGTCCTTCCCTGCTGATAAGAAAGAGAGCATTAATGTATCCTCAAAGATATCAAATATAAAAAAAAAAACATGTTGTCAATAAAGAAACTCTGGTAGTCACAAAAATAACATTTACAATTCCTCTGGACAAAGAGCCAGGAAAAACATCTGGATTGAATCAGCCACCCAGAAGTGTCCCCACAGAGATAGAGGTCAGTCCGTGACATTTGGCAAGAAAAAATTTTATATCTGACATTAATTCAGACTCCTTTGGATACACATGAAGAAAAATTAATTATTTTGGAGTGACCATGGACAAAAAAAAAGGCTGTGTGGTCTTTTTGATCATAAAAACAACCACATAAACAGAGAAAAGATTGTTTTATCACTGAAAAGATTGGAAATATTTTTCTTTCTTTTTTGCCCACGCATCTGAAAGTTTGGATTCATCACAGGAGCAGTATGTTGGATCTTGGAGTAAGCTGAATTTAGATGCTGGGAAAGTGGGAGAAGGAAGAGAGATTAGCAATGCCTATATGGAGCACTGGTATTAGACGACATGTGATGAGAGTTGGAGTTAAAGAGTGGCTTGATTCCTCTGACCACTCTCAAAAGGGTGCTGGACAACCCCAAATTTGGAAAACCACTTGAGTAAATATATTTTGAGAATATGGAATTTTAGAAAGAGGTTGATGCTTAGGGTGGAAAAACAACTGAACACACACTTTGGTCAACCCTATTCCTGCCAGACACAGGACCCCATATAAACTGTAGGTTTAGACAACTTGTAGAGTCCCCGCATTACTGGAATTCTCATTATACACCAAGACTTCCTGACCAGTGGTCTGAAGGAACTTGAAGATCAGCATGGGGATTTGGGCTATATTATTGGTTACCATTGACCAGACTCGACAAAAGATGTAATATCAATGTCTTGATCAGTGCAAAAGTTGAAATAATAGTATACTGCAACCCATTGGCCTTGTCACTTGTAACTGAATGTCATTTGTCATTTGAAGTTTTTCTTCTTCATAGCAAATGTTAGAATTGTTTGAATACTCAAATTCACTGATTGCCTTTTCTTCTTTCCTTTGTTCCTTTCGTTGGTTGATTTTATTTACTGGTATATTAACCTCTATGGGTTATTTGATGCTGAAGCCTAAATATTTTAAACACAATTTTATGGCTTCAACAACAGATAAAATTTATTGTTAGTCATTTTGCTTTAAAAATGTTGGTAATTCTACTATAAAATATATTTCTGGTCATTTTGCTTTAAAATTGTGTTGTTGGTATTTGTATATTTTCATAGTGTTTTGTTTTTGTTTGGGAGTTCACTATTTGCCCATAGCAGGGATCCTAGCAGGGTCTACCACCCCAGATCAGGGTAGACCTGGGAACTACAGCAATTAAGAGGTGGTTCCATGTTCCTCAAAATCTCCAATCTTCAGACTATTGTTCCTTTGGGAGTGGAGATAAAATTTCATTAAAATTTATATCAAAATGTTTATTCTTTTCATCACAGTTTTGAACTTTATCAGATCAGCATGCATTGCAAAGAATTGCAGTTTTCTTTGGCCTGCTTCTCCCACTTAGACGAAAACTATTTCTCAGGGTGTGGAGTTCTTTATCCACTAAACAGAAGATTAAATATAAATTTTATTAATCACCTGGTTTGGTGTCTCTGGCGGGGAAAGCAATAATGCATAAAAAAAAATAAAAAATGAAGATATCTGTTTAAAAAGATGTTATGCTTATTATCTACCATACTGTTTTATAATAACGTCCTAAGAGGGAAAATATCTGGAAGACATGTTTGCAAAAGTTGAAGAGAGATATATATATATATATATATATATATATATATATATATATTTTATTATTTTTTTTTTTTTTTTTTTTTAAAGAAAATGAATAAATAGTTCATACAGTTTTAAAAGGCATCATTAAAGAAAGTATTAGAAAATTTAAACTGTACTTTTTAAAAACACTACTATAAAATTGTCAGCTTTGAAAATACAGAAAAACAAGTGGTCGTCATTGGAACAGTGACATAATTTAAAGAGACGGTAAAAACTAATCATCAAAAATGCGAAAGAATTTTATCTATATAAAATGAAAAGATAATATTGTTTACATACCAATTTAATAAATATTGTTTACATACTGTGACGTTCTCTTTCTGGGCTTTATTTTTATTTCTCAACGTGATGCATTTTGAGAAATATGTCCCAGCCGGTAAGAGGAAAAATTACCTGGAGCGACGCGCCAATCGCTTATTTCGTACTGTCTCCTCACTGCAGATGAATCTTCCAGGGCGGGGTATGAGGCTATCCTGCTTTCCATCCACTCGAAATAAGCGATTATGGGCTTGGGTATGCGAAAGAATCGGTTCTATTTTTTTTTTTTTTTTTTTTTTTTATCCTTTGGGAAAGAACAAACGAAACAATTCTTTTCCCTTTTTCCTTTTTTTTTTTTTTTTTTTTATTTCAATAATAACAAATAAAAAGAAGAGACAACATTTATGGAAAATCAATCTTTTGTGTACCTCAGTCAGGATACGTTCGTATTCCTAGTGTAAGGGACAAGGAAATGTCAATTAGTCACTTTTCGGCTTGTTGGCACTCTGCCCCCTCTTTTCTTCCCCTTTTTTTCTTCTTTTTTTTTTTTTTTTTTTTTTTTTTTTTTTTTTTCACTATTATAAGCTCTTTTTGCCTGCAATGCAAGGGGTATAACTTCTTTTCCCCCGTCTTCTTCTCCCTCTGTTTTCTTGTTTGTTGGTTTTTTTTTTTACAAAAATGATGACAAAAATAAGCGATGACACCTTCACGTTTTCGTTACAGCTTTGACGGTTCTCGGAGCATGAAGATATTCATTCAAACTTCATGACGGTTCTCCGAATAATATCGCTTAGGTTCGCAAACCTTTCCAATAGACAGAGAGATACATGTCTCGCAACCACAATCCAAAAACACTAATTTACAAAAGTGAAAAGAGAGACCAACCTCATTGTTGTATGATTTCTTTTTCTCCTTTCTCTTGTATTTTCTTTTTTTTTTTTTTTCTTCAATTGAGATCCAAGCTTTGCCGTGCTATTAACATCAATTTCTTTTCTGTTGATGTTCTGCATGGATTGTTTTTTTTTTTTTTTTTTTTTTCAATTTGCGTTTCTTCAATTAACGGAGGTGCAACCGTTATATTCTATCTTCTTCCAAGTATCAGGGTTTTTGTGTGGGCGATCTTCACTCCGGCAGATCCCGACAGCAACTGAATTTCTTTCTCCACTTGTGACCTTTGGCCGCTTACTGGCGCGAAAGTTCCCTTTGTCTCTATGTCTTGGAACTTGGGTTGTCACCTTTGGTGAACTATCAATTTCGGTGCCAAAATTTCCCTCTGTTCTATTTTTAGCTTGCCCGTGCCGCTGTTTCTGGGCACCTTCATCATCATCATCATCATCGTCGTCTCTCCTATGGTCAGCTATAATTTCAATTTCTTTTACTGACGACCTAAAATCGTCACACTCTCACCCATAACAAAAAAGAAAAATGCTTCATTTTTCTTTATAAATCCAGCCCCTGGATTGTGCCTGAATCCTCACTTTCCTGGGTGTCTACTTCTGACTGAACGCACTGAGGGGTTTTTGATTTCTCGTTTTCCATCTCCTGGCATCTGGATAAAGTATCCGCCACATAATTCTCCTTTCACTTTATATAATTGATCTTTAGGTTATACTCTTGTAGGATGAGGTACCAGTTTTGTAACCGTCTGTTTTTGTTCCTCATCCTGTTTAGGAAAACTATCGGGTTATGGTCGGTGTATACTTGAGTGGGAGCTTTCCCTGCAGTTACATATATTTCAAAGTTTGCCATTGCTAACACTAATGCTAGGGTTTCCTTTTCAATTGTTGAATAGGCTTTTTGATGCTTGTTCAGCTTTTTAGAAAAGTAGCTGACGGGTCTCGACTGTCCATTCCGGTCGTTTTGAGATAACACCGCTCCGATTCCATTTTCGCTGGCGTCTGTATGCAGGCTGAATGGTTTCTCGAAATCCGGCGCTATTAACACATGCTCACTACTCAACATTCGTTTTATAGATTCGAACGATCTTTGACACTCCGGTGTCCACTGAAACCTAGCTCCCTTTTTCAAGAGGTTTGTCAACGGGGTTGCTGTGCTATCGAAATTTCGGCAGAATCTTCTATAGTAACCTGCCATACCCAAGAATCTTCTGACCCCCTTTATGTTTTTAGATTTTGGGTATTCCTTGATACTCTTTACTTTGATCTCGCTCGGACTTATACGCCCATAGCCAACGATGTGTCCCAAGTACTGTACCCTCGTCTTACCAAAGTCACTCTTTTCCAAGTTGATTGTCAAGTTGGCTTTCTCCAACCGATTGAATATTTGTTCTATACTTTCGAGGTGTTTCTCCCATGTGTCGTTATATATGATAATATCATCTATGTAAACGCCCACATTTTGGATGCCTGCTAAACACTGGTTCATCAATCGCATAAAAGTCGCTTGTGAGTTCTTCATGCCAAATGGCATGACATTATATTGAAACGTCCCGTTCGCCACTACAAATGCTGATTTGAGTTTTGCTTGGTCCGTCAGGGGTACGGACAAATATCCCTTCAATAGATCGCATTTTGTTATGTATTTTGCTTTCCCGATTTGGTCGATACAATCCTCCATTCGCGGGATCGGATAGGAATCATCTTTGGTGATGTTGTTTAACTTCCTATAGTCCGTGCAAAATCGGACAGATCCGTCTGGTTTATCCACCAGTACACAAGGAGATGCCCAGGGACTCTGACTGGGTTCGATTATACCGTTTTTCAGCATATAATCGATTTCTCTATTTATGATTTCCCTTTTCCTGGGGTTTACCCTGTATGGGTGTTGTTTTATAGGTTTCTCTGTAGTTAATTCTACATCGTGATAAATCACATCCGTCTTCCTGGGGATATCTGAAAATATTCCTGGAAATTGCCGTATAATACTGGATAATTCTCCTTGTTCTTCCTCCGATAGGTGGCCTAATTTCTTTTTCAAGTTTGCCAATATTTGAGTTACAGTTTTAATGGAATGTCTTTGACCAATATGCTATCGTCAATCAATTTATCCTCGTTTTGCGATCGCTTTTACTTGTCCCACAGGCAGTCCATCTTTACCAGTACGCTCCGCATATTTCTTTATCCTATTTATGCGGCATAACTGTGTCTTATTCCGCCGGTTTGGCGTTTTCACTTTATAATTAAGGTTGTCAATCTTTTCCGTGATAACGTAGGGGCCTCTGAACTTCGCGTCAAACGGAGATTTCGTTTTCGGCGAAAGAACCATAACCCTGTCCCCTATATTGAGTTGTCTCTCCTTAGCCCGCTTATCGAAATTTTGTTTCATTGTTTTCTGGGATTTATTCAAATGTTCGCTTGCTAATTTTCTAGTCCTTTCCAGACTTTTTCGCAAATTCTCAACATAACCGGATATTCTCTCAGTTGTTTTCTTGGAGTTATCCCATTTCTCTTTCGCCATCTTGAGTGGGTTTCTCATTTCTCGCCCATATACCAGTTCAAAAGGGGTATACCCCAGTGATTCCTGAATTGAATCTCTTATTGCAAAAAGGGCGAAAGGTAATTCTTTATCCCAATCGGTTTGTCTTTCTGTGCAATGGGCTCTTATCATGCTCTTTAGCGTGGCGTGGAAACGCTCTAGCGCGCCTTGGGATTGGGGATGGTACGGGCTTGAAGTCACGTGTCTCACTCCCAATTTCCCAATGACTCTTTTGAACAGGTTTGAGGTGAAATTCATTCCTCTGTCTGTTTGAATGACCTCAGGGATTCCCATCTTCGAAAAATAATTCATTAGTGCTTCCACTACTTTTTTCGTGGATATGTTCCGCAACGGTACAGCTTCGGGGAACCTAGTGCTGGCGCACATTATCGTCAGCAGATACTTGTATCCGGACTTTGTCTTAGGTAGGGGACCCACGCAATCAATCATCACTCTTTCGAAAGGTTTCCCAGTTATTGTTATTGGCTTAAGTGGTGCTGGGGTTATTCCTGGTTTAGGCTTTCCTGCCCTCTGACATGTGTCGCATGAGTTACAGAACCTTTTCATGCCGGTTCTTATGCTGGGCCAGTAGAAGTGTCGTGTCAGTTTTTCATGGGTTTTGTTCATGCCCAGATGTCCGGCTAATGGAATCTCATGAGCCAATCTCAACATTTCCTCTCAGTATTCCTTCGGCATGATTATCTGGCAATATGGCTTTCCCCTGTTTGCCACGCGTTATTGTAATTCCTCATCAATATTCCATCTTCCATGTAAAACCGTTGAGCGTGTTTTTCGTCCGTTGGTTTACCCACTTGTTTATACAGTTCTTTCAGACTGTCATCGCGTCTCTGAGCGTTCTTCAGCTCTTCGCGTGACTTATTTAGTAACGGAATCTTTTCTTCGCCCATGGTCTTCTTCTTACTCCTCAGGTTGTAACTGTGCACCGCTTTGCTCGCTTCTTCTTCATGGTTTCCTTCATCCATCTGATTTAATTCGATTTTTGCTTCGTTTCCCAAAAGGATGTCTATTTCTCTCATGGGGAGTGTCTTCACTACTCCAACTACCATCTTCTTTTTTACTCTTCCTGTTATCAACTTTATTTTCTTCAGGGGTACTTTCCCCCTACGCCTTTAATTAACGCGGATCCTATCGTTCAACTGTAGGATACTTTCTTTTCCAGAATTAAGGACTGGGCAGCTCCGGTGTCTCTCAAAATGGTCACAGGTGTGCTGTTTCCCTCTTCGTCTATGATCTTCCCTTTTCTTACATAGGGTTGATATATCTTGCTTTCCTGGGATGATGATACGCCTCCATGTGGTTTAGCTTCTCCTGTCGTCTTCGTTTCTGGACCGTGTCCTAGTCTGCACTTTATCGCTATAGGTCCCACCTGGCCGCATTTATAACACGTGACTGGGTTGGTTTTTTTCGTTGGTGTTGTCCAGTCGCTTGTCCAACTGTCCCTTTTCATAGTTGGTTCTGCTGGCCTGCTTACTCGACTAGTTATATTGGGTTTATTCCTGCCTCTTTTCCGTGTTATCGTATATTCGTCCGCTATGACTGCTAATTCACTGCCTGTATCTATCTTTCTCTCGTTCAAGTATATCCTCATCTCTTCAGGCAGTCCGTTTAATATTTCCTCTAGTAATACCAGTTGTTTTACTTTTTCAGCATCGTTTCCCACCCTTTTAGCATCGAACCACTTGTTCATTAGTCTTTCCTTTTCTGCAATGAATTCTTTGAATGACTGATTCTCGTTCTTTCTATATGCTCTGAACTTCTGCCTATAAGCTTCTGGCACGAGTTTGAAGCTCTGTAGTACGGTTCCTTTGACTATATCGTAGTTCATGCATTCTTCCGATGAAAGCGTGGTAAACGCCTTCTGTGCCTTTCCAACGAGTGCCGTTTGTAAAAGCAAGGCCCATTTTTCCTTCGGCCAACCCAGGTTAACTGCTGTATTTTCAAAGTGATGGAAATATTCGTCCACGTTCGCTTCCATAAACTTGGGTACCATTTTGACTTGCCTAGTCATGTCGAAATCGCCATGGCCTGGTCCTCTTGCCATCTCCGACAGTCTGATCTCCCTCAAATGCACTTCTTGTTCTAGTTTGGCTTTTTCCAACTCTAATCGCGTTTGTATTTTGTATCTTTCCAACTCTATTTGTTCCGCAGACAGCTTGGTTGGTTCTCTAGGTATTCTTTCTAACATCTCCGGTTAGAATATCTGTTCGTCTATCACATGTTCGACTATTATTCGAATTATCTTTTCCTTTCTCATCGCCTTTTTGGTCTCTAACTCGAATTTTTCCAATAGAATGCTCTTCCTCATCACCTCTAATTTTTCGAGTGACGGTTCCTTCAAAAAATCTTCCATTTCATCCATTTTGATTCGTTTGTATTTAGGTTAATCCGGCTAATCGTTCCGATGATTCTTTCTTTAAAATTTGCTGCTGAGCCCCCACTATGGTTTTTTGTAAGCAAGTCTCGCTGTCTATGCTTTTGAACAAATGAATTTTTCCAAACTCCTGAATTTCGGTGACCGTATCGTTTTTTCTTTTCCAAGAAAAAAAATTTTTATGTGTTCTTCAATGATTAGTTGTGTAGTTTTTCTTTTTCTTCCGAGGTTTTTGGTTTATCACACACAAAAAGTATTCATCATATGAGTTCATGTATATATTGGTCGTATATATATATATATATCTATGTATATATATTTTTTTAACAAATCCCGGACGAGAGCCCCATGTGACGTTCTCCTTCTGGGCTTTATTTTTATTTCTCAACGTGATGCATTTTGAGAAATACGTCCCAGCCGGTAAGAGGAAAAATTACCTGGAGCGACGCGCCAATCACTTATTTCGTACTGTCTCCTCACTGCAGATGAATCTTCCAGGGCGGGTATGAGGCTATCCTGCTTTCCATACTCGAAATAAGCGATCCTGGGCTTAGGTTTCGGTTCTATTTTTTTTTTTTTTTTATCCTTTGTAAAAAGAACAAACGAAACAATTCTTTTTATTTTTTTTTTTTTTTTTTATTTCAATAATAACAAATAAAAAGAAGAGACAACAAACATTTATGGAAAATCAATCTTTTATGTACCTCAGTCAGGATACGTTCGTATTCCTAGTGTAAGGGACAAGGAAATGTCAATTAGTCACTTTTCGGCTTGTTAGCACTCTGTCCCTCTTTTCTCCCCTTTTTTTTTCTTTTTTTTTTTTTTTTATTATAAACTCTTTTTGTCTGCAATGCAAGGGGTATAACTTCTTTTCCCCCGTTTTTTTTTTTTTTTTCTTCTCTATTTTTTTTTTTTTTTTTTTTTTTTTTTTTACAAAATGATATTAAAAAAAAAAAAATAGCGATGGCAATTTCACGTTTTCGTTACAGCTTTGACAGTTCTCGGAGCATGAAGATATTCATTCAAACTTCATGACGGTTCTCGAATAATACCACTTAGGTTCCCAAATCTTTCCAATAGACAGAGGGATACATGTCTCGCAACCACAATCCAAAAACATTAATTTACAAAAGTGAAAAGAGAGACCAACCTCATTGTTGTATGATTTCTTTTTCTCCTTTCTCTTGTATTTTCTTTTTTTTTTTTTTTTTTTTTTTTTTTTTTTTTCCTCTTCAATTGAGATCCAAGCTTTGCCGTGCTATTAACATCAATTTCTTTTCTGTTGATGTTCTGCATGGATTGTTTTTTTGTTTTTTTTTTTTTTTTGCACTTTCTTCAATTTACGTTAGGTGCAACTACGTTATATTCTTCTATCTTCTTCCAAGTATCAGGGTTTTTGTGTGGGCGATCTTCACTCCGGCAGATCCCGACAGCAACTGAATTTCTTTCTCCACTTGTGACCTTTGGCCGCTTACTGGTGCGAAAGTTCCCTTTGTCTCTATGTCTTGGAACTTGGGTTGTCACCTTTGGTGAACTATCCAATTTCGGTGCCAAAATTTCCCTCTGTTCTATTTTTAGCTTGCCCGTGCCGCTGTTTCTGGGCACCTTCATCATCATCATCATCATCATCGTCTCTCCTATGGTCAGCTATAATTTCAATTTCTTTTACTGACTACCTAAAATCGTCACAATACCAATTTAATAAATATTGTTTACATACCAATTTAATAATAAATAAATTTATTCAAAAATAAATGCAATACCAGCAGTTGAAATGGAAGGAAATTTCAATATTTTGATGTTTTTGCTCTGGGCAGTTTGGGATACCTAGTTATAAGATTTTTCATTCAGTCTTTATGCTCTAAGTGAATGATTTATTATAGTTTTGTAAGTCATATCTGACATTTCTACTCCTTTCATCACAGTTTTTAAGTTTTTTATTAGCATACATTGCCAGGAATTTGGGATTATCTTCAGCCTGCTTCTCCCACTTAGAAGAAAACTACTTATCAAGGTGTGGATTTCATCATCCACTGAACAGATTAAATGTCAATTTTATTAATTACTCGAGTATGGGTCTCTATCATGGAAAGCACTAATACATAAAGTAAGAAAAGAGAACAGATACCCACTTAAAAAATATTATTATACTTATCTTTCATGGTAACAGGGTAACAACCCTGAAATCAACATTTTATAAGTAGAAATGTAAAAAATGGTGTTTGAAGGTTAAAATTTAAATAAACTGAAAATTAAAACATGGTTTGGCAAATCCAACTTTGGCTTCAGGTGCATATGAACCTTGAACCAGAAATTGAAAGAAGCAAATGAGAAATTATGTTGGTAGATGATAAAGTAAGATTAATGTATTTTCAAGTACATATATCAGTGTGAAGTGCTTTTTCAAACAGGACAGGATTGGTGTGCTGATAGGTGGCACGTGGATATGTTGTTTTATGAACTTCTTCTGGGTGATCACAGGTTTTTTGAAAAAGGTTAGTACGAACTCTGACAACTGATATGGAGAAAATTAATTTGAAACTAAGAACTAGGGAGAAATCGGATGTCCCTTTTCTGCGACCATCATCTGCCCTTTATAATCATCATTAATTTGGATTTCTGGTGAAGAATCTTTCCCTAATAAGAAAGCCAGTGGTTAATTTACGGGAATATGGAGATAATGAACTATGTACATTGTGAATTGTCATTTTCTGGGGCTTGGCCAGGTAAAGTGAAGTCATTAATCATTGTTATCAGAAAAGATTTCCTTATATAAACAGGGGAAAGCTTAATCACTGTTCATATGGAGTAGGACAGAGAAATCTACTGGCTCTGTTTCCAGGCATGACATAGTTGACTGATACTGATGAATTACCTGAACCAATCAGTTATATCTAAGTATCATGACAAGGAGCTGACCACACCCCAGTAACTTGATATGTGATGCCCTGTCATCAAGATAAAACCCTATCAAGTCAATCTGGGATACTTTCAAGGACATTAAGAAAAGGCCCCCCAGTCAACTTGGAAGAAAAATTATACTTAAGGGAGAAAAAATGATGAAATGACAACTTGTGTTTTCCAAAGTTTAATAACTATAATAAGTTGATTTTTTTTTTTTTTTTTTGAGAAAATGTAACAATTTCATTTTAACTTCCTGTGACGATGTAGTCTGCACATTATTCGCTGCACAACCTGTGGTGACACCTAAGGTTGGGTCTGTTTGCATATACACCCACCTCACTATGTTCACAGGCTTGGCTCCTTGGTCATGATCATATTCAAAAAAAATGACAAATGCTTTTCAAGACGATGGTTGGGAAATAACAACAATGTGATTTCTCACTTAACCATAGTCTTCTTCCTTCAACTGGTCAACACTTGCATTCACTGACTGTCCAGGCAACTGCTGGTTTCTCACTGGTCACCTACTCACTCCTGACTTTCTGCCTCTCTCTGCTGATATGGATACTCGCTGGGGTCGTATCCCCTTATATATCCACTTATATTCCGGAAAAGTAGACCACCCAAAAAGCTGGATGTGTGGTCACTTTCTTCAAAGGACACTATTTTTATGATTATTTAAAATCATTGACAAAATTTTATGTTTGCCAATTCAGTCAGGCTGGAGACATCCTGAAAATTCTAGCAATTAAGTTGACCTGAAGATGGACTGAAGACAAAATTCCTATAAAAATCAGATAATTAAGTGGACTTAAAAGGAATTTATGTACTTATCTCCTAAGGATGTTTGAGAAATCGTATTGTTACACCCAAAAAATAGGACCTAGTCTTTTAGAATTAGTAAACAATCATTTTAAAGAGGAAACTGATTTAATTTTGAAAATTACCTAATTATATTTCAATTTCCTAAAGCTAAAACATACATCTAGTTTACTTTTTATAATATATATCCAGTTTCATTTTTTTAAAGAAAATGTAAATCAACTTTCAGTTTAATCCCCAAATTCCAAGAATTAGACAAAATATTGACAGCCACTAATGTAAGTG
This sequence comes from Acanthosepion pharaonis, assembly GCA_903632075.3. NCBI lineage: Eukaryota > Metazoa > Mollusca > Cephalopoda > Sepiida > Sepiidae > Acanthosepion > Acanthosepion pharaonis. The sequence continues at coordinate 92,730 of CAHIKZ030002548.1, forward strand.
AAATGAAAGACCATTAAAAGGAAAACCTATTTTTGCTTTATTTTTTACATATGAACATGAGTCAAAACTTCAAAAAATGAAATTATATCCAGTTTATATATTTTTTTTTATTTTATAATATGAATTATGTTTATTGTTTTTTAAGAAAGTGGATAAAAACAACAACCATGGCAAAACTGATCCAAGTGTGACAGTTTGGTCAAAATACAATGAAAAAGTACTTTATACAGTTTTAAAATGCATCATTAAAGAAAATATAAGAAAAAAGATTTAAACTGTGTAATATCCATCGATAGACTGAGTCTGATTTAAAACTCCCTCGGCAATATAAATTTTGTAAAGTAGGGTAGGTTGGGATATCTACTATTAGGACATAAATGACAGGAAAACCAATTTGGATGCTGTATCTGATATACTTTGTAACTGAGAAACTTAAAAAAAATTTTTTTTTTAAAGTTTCTCAGTTGTTTTTTTGTTTTTTTAAAATTTAAGCCATATTCAGGTCCCTATAAAAAAAAAAATAAATAAATAAAGGACACACCTAAACTGTTTATATTTTTTGTAATCTACAGCAATTATTAATTCTGAGAGGTTCACCATATAAAGTCTTGAATTACCATGAAATGATAATGAAAACATTCCATTTGCTAATTATTTTATAATTTCACCTTTTCTTTAAACACCTCGATAACCTGTTATAGAATTTTGTTTCTTTTAATCAAGATTACTTTCAAGCTTTTGAAATCCTCCTTATGTTAGATTCACAACTAAAAAATTTTATTTCTAAATTTGTATGCATGTATGTATTACATCTTTTTTCTCTCGCATTTTGTGAAATGTGCAAAGATATTTCAAAATTTACCACATTTAAACCAAAAATTTGCATTGTAATAAAGATTTTAAAATTTGTACCTGATACATGACTTAATTTAACCATTTTATTACTATAAAATAAAAGGAAAGTGTGCACTTAATGTTCTAGATTCATCAAATGAGGTGGTTCTATCTTTCCTTGTATATTTTATAACATTTACTTTATTCTACAATAAATCAGTTCTGTATGAAAGTTTTGCTTTAAACTTTTAATGTTCTAGTGGTAGTGAGAGTAATAATTTTTCTTAAGAATAATATGAATTCAAGCTATAAAGAATTATCAAAATATACTGATTAGTTTATCTTAACCCCTTGGTACTACTTGATATGAGATTAAAAAAAAAAAAAAAAAAAAAACGTAGATTTTCTTGTTGATTATGTCATAGGTGTTAATATAGTGCTACCCAACTGCAGGTGCATTCAGGTGTTTCCAGACTGTAAGCATGTGAAATTTGCAGACATATTTTGGTGCTTCTGGCCTTAAAGACTGAACAAATGTAATTGGTATACCAATCAATGGAATTAAACTTTAAAAATTAATGTACAAGTTGATAATTATAATTATTGAAATATATTCACAGAGGTACAAAATTTTATTAGAGAAATAAAAGCAGACATATTAACAGGCCATTCATAACTAAAAAGAAAAGAGGGGTAACAAAAAATATATTACTGTAAATTGGTAATACCAAAATATAACAATTAAAAATGGCCAAACTGGTTTATTGATCCTCTCTCAAAAGGACAAAATAGTGCACAGTGACTAAAAATAATATTCAACTCCAGACTAAAGTTGTATACAAAACATTAAAGGTTAATTACCTTTAAGCTGCTAACCACTCCTTCTGTTTACAGAGAGATGATTGGTAGATCTTAATGTATACTGATTCTAATAATCAACATTAGCCTGACTTCGCACCAAGAATGTATCTGGTATAAGACGGAACAAACTGCTGGTTTTTAATTAAATGTTCTACCTCTGTAGGCAACCACACACTGACATCTGAATTTGTAAATTACAGAATTAATGATATGTAGGCAAGAACATCTTTCTAGATTGGGCTCAGCAGAAGTCGGGCATTAAAAAAAATATGTGGATTGGTAGAAATATAATTTCTTTCATTCACTGAAATTTGCTTGACAAATCTTGCACTAACCTTACCAATCCACGATAAACACAAATAGACAGGACATCAATTTTTCAGAAAAATAAGTTTCTCCAGTCTAGTAGCTGGTATCACTGTTTCCAGTATTGATGGGTATTTTCTTCCTAACCTTTTATTTGAAGTATTGTGGAAAATCAGCATCTTGATTGTCATTGTCTCTTTGAGTTACATGTGATATCCATTTTAATTCTTGCTGTTGCTGAATGTCCTCAAGTGATGTAGTTTCTGTTATCTGATACAGCTCTTTGTGATTCTGTAGCACCAGTAAGAAACACATAGTGTACATTCTTGTTGGCCAGTATGCAAACAATGTAGTCTTCAACTACCTTGTAGAATGGGTATACAAAACTGCAGTGAAAGAAAGTATGTCTAATGAACTCCTCCTAATTACTACAGCGCATACATTGTAGTAAAATTGCCAGTCCTGCTGACTCAACAGTCATTTCATAACATGAGTGATTCCTCATTGTTATGGAGACATTTCAACCCAAGCACCCAAGGTGATACACCTGTTTCATCAGACCAAGCTTGTCAATTAAAGCATTTTGAAACAGCCATGATATAATGCCTTCCTCAACAACTATCAGAGAGACCACTCATCTCATGAGAACATCCTCAGAGCACTATAACTGATCAGTTTTAAAAACACAAATACTAATTTTCAAAATATTTAATCTCATTTTAGACAAGAAGGACAGGGTGCTGCTGAAGAGTTGCGAGGCCGTGATTTTCGCAAAGATTTAGAAGACAGAGAACGAGCTGTTAGAGAAAAAAAAGACAGAAATCGTGGTATGTATGATTAATTTATCCTCTTTATTCCATCTCATGGAAATAGTTTTGTGTGAGAGTAGAATGTTACAAAACTGATACATTTTTTTATCTGTTCAGATAGAAGCAATTTTTTTAATTACACATGAATTTTTCATGTGCAACATCAGTAAAAATGTTTTAATTTTTTTATAATAAATTGTTGATTTCCTAAGGTGAACAATAATTCTTGAATATGTAACTTAAATTTTTTTTATAAGCAAATAACTATATTGTATTTATACAGGTTTAGTGGTGTAATTGATAGAGGATCAGAATGAGAAATTAGAGAGCCAAGTTCAAATTCTAGTTGAGTTCATTATATTCACTTATGCACAAATACCTTTAACATAGGTATGAATCAATCTCTTCCCTAACCAGCTATGGGTTAAATTATACCACTACCTTGGATTTGTAGATCTGTGGCAACCCAACATACCCTATGGGCCCTGATCATAAGGAGTTGGAAACTACCATAGTATTATCAGTTTCCTACAGTATGATAGTTTTTCTGATGCTGTCACCCAGTGACAGAACTTTGTTTTGAAAATGTTAAGTTTCTCACAGCAGAACTGAATTCCACTGTGAGACAATAGTAACTTTTTCTCCAGGAACTGGAGCTCAGGTGGAAAGTATCAGTGTGAGAGAAAACTCCAAAGAAATCACTAACAATGTTGTCAAATTCAAGTACAGATTTATTATGATGATATGTATATGGATGAGTATGTAGGGTTATCTTGTGGGTATTACCCTCTACTCAACTGAAGGACAGCCTGAGGCAGTGATATTATTTCAATACTATATTTCAAATAGTAGTCCTAGGTGAATTCGTCCTGTTATAAAATAGTAAGATTTGTAATTGTTAATGCAATGTTCACTTGCCAAAAAATTCTTACAATCCAAAATGTTTCAGCATTAAATAAAATGAAATTAGTTATATACTGTATTTCGGCTTTTTTTAAAATGGTATTATATATATGACAGGCTGGAGGGACATTGAAAAATCATAGTGAGAGGTGAGACAATGAAATCAGCCATAGCTGATCATGTATGGGGGGGAAAAGGGTAGTCATCAGCCCTTGTGGAGTGAAGTAAATACTGGACAAGGAAGAACACTGGAGAGTTAGAGGTCTGGAAGAATCAGCACCTATGGATATTTATTCTGTAATAACAGAAATGTGGCACAAGGCCTAAATAGGGGAATGGGGAGAGGACGGTCTTCTTCTGTCTTAAATATAACTTAGCTAGTTGCAGACACTGACCCAATCGTACGAATAATATTCCTTACACCAAAACAACACATTCATACATACCTTTCAAACTACAAACACCATAATACCTCATCGTCTCTATGAAAAAAAAACTAAGTAATCCCCATATATACAATTCAATGTCTGTGGGGGGAGGGGAATATAACAATAATTCTAAAAATAAACCCCAAATGTTTATTTACAATATGAGCACAATCTATTTACAAGAAACTAAAGAAAAATATTATTAGTAATAAAACCCCCCACAATCACTTAATGTGGCAGAAATACCAGTTCACTGGCCGAAATCAATGCGAGACTATAATAGAATAAATCATTCATTCATCTCAATGCACATACACTAACACGCACTCATTCAAACACAACAACAAATACGAAAAACACTCACGCGAAATGAAAGGTGCCCCGCATCCACTGGAGAACTGACACCCACTGACCACCTAAAGAGGGAGGGGATGGGTAATTAAACTTAAAGAAAAATAGAGACAGAAATAAAAGGGACCAATGAGCATACATACCCTAGCTAAGTTAACTAAATAAAAGAAACTAAAACATCAACAAATGAACCTAGCCTAGTTTCTGGATGGGTTGCACTAGTTCAACCCAGGAAAAGCAATATCTTAATGCCTAACCAGCATCAAAATGCCACTAAAGGTCAGCCCCTTTCACACGACACAAACTAATTTAAAATGCACTTTTTGCTGAATTCTGATGAAGTAAGCGCTGCCTTTCGTCCTAATCTTGACTTTAAGCAGATGCTTAAAGTACAAGATCAGTTGGGAAGAGGTGAACTTCTCGCCTCCATAGAATCCCTTCTGTCACGTCGTCCAAATCACGACTCTCATAATTCCTAGCAAGCAGTGAAACACATTGTTCAGCCTTCGTCATCGACGGTGCCACATTGCTACAAATGGAAGAGGCTTGAAGGACAAACAACTTTCCCTGCAGCATGCGGACCATGAGGCCTTCAACAAACTTGCACAACGGCACTACCAGGCTGCACTGAAAGAAGGCGCGACACAGGGTCTCGACCTCTCCAACACAGTGACGGCAGTTTGAAGAATTTTCCAAGCCAGCTGAACAAAGTCTTTTGGCGACCCAGAGGGCCCCACGAATCACCAGCCAGGTGAGTGATGCCTCATCGTTAGTGAGACATTTCAACCCGAGCGCCCAAGGCCATATTTGTTACGTTTTTTTGGGTGTATACCGTATATAACTAGTGAGCGAGTCAAAACGACTTATTTCCCTTTATAGTCGACCAATAGAAGGTTGACCAATCAGAAGCCGCACACCACTGTATCCGTCGTGTATAAAGGCGGCCATCTTTGTTTTGCTACTGGAATGACCAGAGGCAACTTGTCCGGCGAACAGGACAGACGGAAGAACTACGCTCTGCTACCTTGCTGCGATATCCACTGCGAACCTGCACTACGCTTTCCTACTGTCTCCGAAATATTCACTGCCAACCTCTGGATTCTATACTAGAAGACGACCATCATGAAAATGTCTAACATTGGTTATGAGCTCAGATCACGATTATATTTTGACGGGAATGAATCGAGATATGAATTATGGGAGACAAAGTTTTTGGGCTACCTCAGAATACAAAAACTCCATGATATCATCCTTTGCAAACTCGACCAGGAGGGGGATGATTTCATGGAAAGAAATGCGACCGTTTTTCGCTAAGTTAATTCAATTCCTGGATGACCGGAGTTTGTCTTTAATAATGAGAGGCCAAGGACAATGGCGAAGAGCTCTACAGATTTTTGCGTGAACACTATTTGTCAAAAGGTAAGCCTAAAATTATTTCCTTATAATCTGGAACTAACCGCATTGAAAAGGCGAGAAAATGAATTTATAACAGATTACATTATTCAAGCGGAGAACGTTACGAATGCTTTAAAAATTGCAGGTGAAACTATCTCGTATGGGCTGCTAATAGCCATGGTCTTGAAGGGTTTGCCACCGTCATTCAAACCATTTACGACAGCTACAACCCAAAAAGATAAACAACTAACTTTCACTGAGTTTAAAATGGCGTTACGTAGCTATGAAGAAACTGAAAAAATGTGTACCCCCCAAAATCAAGGCAATAACGTCATGCAATTAAGAACGTCATTTAAAAAACTCAGAGAAACCAGTTCCTCAAACCGATCAGACTAGGAATTATGAGAGTAAGAACAAGGGCTTTAGAGACAATTATTACATGAATTATAAAGGAAGATATACTAAAGGAGATATCGTTTGTTTTCGTTGTGGTAATGTCGGCCATACTTGTGCGAAATGTCAATTTTATACACGGAATGACTATTGTAAAAATGTAAAAACTTCTTTGAAGGGACGTACATATGCCTTTTCGTTTGGATTGGGTGCTGTGGCCAGTAGTTCTAATTCTTACTTGATCGATACGGGTGCGACAAATCATGTAATTACAGATAAAACAAAATTCGTTAGTTTTGACCCCAATTTTCAGCCCGACTCACATTTTATCAAGTTAGCTGATGGGACCAGAGCTAATAATTTGGTTTTGAAAAGAGGCGATGCCTGTATTTATCTACGCAATACTAAGGAAAATGTTTGTAAATGTTTATTAAGGGCTTTATATATTCCAAAATTTAAGCAAAATATTTTTTCAGTTCAGTCCGCAATTGAAACTGGCGTTAAAATCAGTTTTCACCGCGACAATTCAAAGTTGACGTATCCAGACGGAACTGAATTTAATATACAGCAAAATGGACGTTTGTATTATTTGAAAAGTATTAACACTGCGAGGACAGCCACGCATGACTTAAGAACTTGGCATAAAATATTGGGCCACTGTAATGATTCAGATGTTAAAAGATTACAAGAACACGTCACGGGAATGAAAATTACACTTCCAAAGGATTTACAATATTGTGACACGTGTATTAAAGGGAAAATGATGAAATATAGAGAGCGGGGTCAGATCCCAAAAGCAACAGATATTTTGTTCAGAGTTTATTGCGATTTAGCGGGTCCAATTACCCCAAAGTGTATTGACACTTATTCATATGTATTAAACTTTGTTGACGAATATTCAGGACTTATTATGATATTTTCTGAAAAATAAATCTGACACACTGCGAGCTACAAAAATCTATTTATCAGATATCTCCCCGTATGGAAAAGTAAAAATAATTCGGACAGATAATGGTGGAGAATTTACTCCTGATGCTTACAAAAACCTCCTAATAAATGAAGGCATTAAACATGAGAAAACCTGTTCTTATTCTCCACATCAGAACGGAGTCGCTGAGCACAGTTGGAGGACACTGTTTGAAATGGCTAGATGTTTGTTAATAGAATCTAACTTACCCAAAAATCTGTGGGTTTATGCATTAAACACAGCAGTATATATAAGAAACCACTGCTATAATAGTAACATTAAAAAACTCCTTATGAAGCTTATACAAACTTTAAGCCTAATGTGAGTGATATGCATAATTTTGGTACAATTTGCTATGCATATGTCGACAACAGGGCGAAACTAGATCCAAAAAGTGAAAGGGGCATATTTATTGGGTATGATAAGACAAGTCCAGCCTATATGATTTATTTTCCACAAACTAAGACAATAAGGAAGATTAGATGCGTCAGATTTACAGATTCCTTTGAGCGAGGGAGGAACCGAAGAAAAGAATATTAACTTCTATTTAACTAATCCAACCCGAACTAGTATGGCCCAATTATGGGCCTATGAGTGGAAAACCGTTCAAAATCCACAATCAGAGGAAGGTATTACACCAGATGTTGTAGACGAAGAAAAATCGGATGCAAAACTTGAGTTAAAAGAAAATATAACTGATGAGGGGGAAAAATTCGCGTTATCCGACAAGAGACAGAAGAAAGCCAGATTATTTTGGAATGGATCAATGTAATACCTGCGACATTGATTGTTGTTATTCGGTACAATGTATCCCAAAGAATTACCAAGAGGCCATACATTCTATCAATGCTAGGCGATTGGATGGCTGCCTGCCAAAAAAGAAATTAAATCATTAGTATCAAACGACATGTTTGAATTAAAAAAGCCCCCGGATGATTTCACTTTCTACCCGTGAAGCTGAATATATTGCATTATCAAAAGCAACACAAGAGGCTATTTTTCTTAAATTACTAATAAAAACCGTTAAAACACTGGTAATAACTGAGCCAATAATTATTTACTGCGATAATCAATCCAGTATTGCTTTGGCCAGAAATCCAATAATACATCAAAGATCAAAGCATATCAATATCAATTTGTGAGGGACCAAGTACAAAAGAAAACTGTACAAATTGAATATGTTCAATCGGGAAATAATATGGCAGATTTATTTACAAAACCAATTACGAAAATCAAATTACAGGCTTTCACTTCTGCCATATTTGGTACTGACCAATAAGGTCCTCATTGGTCCTGGGCAAGACGTAAAACTGCATCCATTAAGTCCCTGTTAGTCCTCATTGGTCCTGGGCAAGACGTAAAACTGCATCCATTAAGTCCCTATAAGGTCCTGGGTAGGACGTAAAACTACATCCATTAGTTACTGTCCTAAGAAGCGTCCGTTCAGTTTTTGGCATGAATGTAAGTCCTTAGTTTCGGGGTATAAATGTAAATGGCCCTACTTTTAGCCCAAATCCATTTTCTAAATGATTCTCTGGATCACTCTGACCCGGAGTGATAGTAACTGTTTTAATGGGTCCCAGTTATGGGTAAAGTAACAATTCTTTCCACTTTTTGTTGTGATCATGCGGTCTGAACTTATAATATTGTTATAAAAGTGATATGACTAATTTTGTGGATACTAATTTTCTTTAAGAAATAAAATTTAGAATACTAAAGCATTTGTTACATATTAATATTAACTTTAAAAAAAAAAAAAATATATAATTTTTGGAATTAAAGTATTTATTAACTTTACTAATATTTTGAAGCAAGATTCCAGAATATACCCAAAATAAGGGGGGCTGTTACGGTTTTTTGGGTATATACCGTATATAACTAGTGAGCGAGTCAAAATGACTTATTTCCCTTTATAGTCGACCAATAGAAGGTTGACCAATCAGAAGCCGCACACCACTGTATCCGTCGTGTATAAAGGCGGCCATCATTGTTTTGCTCCTGGAATGACCAGAGGCAACTTGTCCAGCGAACAGGACAGATGGAAGAACTACGCTCTGCTACCTTGCTGCGATATCCACTGTGAACCTGCACTATGCTTTCCTACTGTCTCCAAAATATTCACTGCCAACCTCTGGATTCTATGCTCGAAGACGACCGTCATGAAAACGTCTAACATTATTGAGTGAGCCTCCTGCTTCGTAAGACCGAGACTGTCAATCAGATTATCATGAATGGACCCCTGACTAACACTTGATATAATGCCCTAAGAGACAACACCTGGACGTTGGAGAGGCCATCCGACGCCCTTAAGAGGCGCTTCAGAGCAAGACGACATTCTCAGGGATGGGAAGTTCTTACGGGCGTCTTCCTTCCAGAAGGTGCCCTCCTCATCCGGTTCGCGACACATTCGATCTAGAAATCTGATGCGAAGCATATGTTGACGAATCTCAATGCTTGGCATGCCCAGACCGCCTTCAGAAGGATGAAGGCAACAGTGACTCTGGCGGCCTTGCCTCCCCACAAGAAGGAGAACAAGAGCCTCACTAACGCCAGCAAAGTGCCATACGGAAGTGGAAGCACCGAGAGTCGGTAAAGGAGAATTGGGTAGATGTGTGAAACACAAACTTCGGTCTTCCCTCACACCTCCGACCAATTCATTTCCAACTGGAGATCAGGACCGAACCAGACGCCGAGAATCTTGACCAGCCCATCCGTCCAGTGGAAAGGTCCGGGAAGAGAAACTCCCTTCCACGCACCCAACCGCAAGCCAACAGACTTATCGCGGTCGATCTTGGCCCCTGTCACCATCTCATAACAACTGATTTCTTTGCTGACTTCCAATCTCGGCTCTGCTCAAAACAAGAGCCGTCTTTCGTCAACATAGGCAGAATACCTGGCTGATGTGCTACCACGGGCAGGGCAATTCTGCGTGGGACGGATTCGCCTTTAACTTGTGAAGGAAAGGTTCCAAAGCAAGAACATAAAGCAACGGCGAAAGCAGACAACCTTGACGAATGGAGCGAGACAATATGAAAGGCTCGATTGTACCCCATTCACTTCCACCAGCGCACAGGAGTCGCATACAGAAGTCGGATCCAGGTGCAAAAAGTACGCCCGAAACCGCCACCAAAGAACAGCCTCCAGAAACCGGTGGTCAACCCTATCGAAGGCCTTGGACTGATCTAAATTGATCAGTGAGGCTTCACTCGATGATCAGGCGTACCATATGAAGAATGTCCTGAATCGTCCTACCCTTCACAGTTCCGAGCCAATCAGACGAGACAGGACAACCTGCAAACGGTTAGCCAAGATCTTAGCCAAAGTCTTTAACTCTGTGTTTAACATAGTTAAAGGGCGAAAGTTACCTAACCCATCCCCACCATTTTTGTCCTTGCGTAACAACTTGATCACGCCCCTGGTGAAGCGTTGGGGTATAGACCCCCTGCTTCATCCAGTTGCCAAAAATCAGTGCCAGCAGCGGAACAAAAACTGGCGACTGCCTCAAGTACACTTTGTACGGAAGACCATCTAGTCCCGGATATTTGTCCAGGCCAACCTGTTTCAACGTTTCCCAGATTTCTGACTCTGTAATGGGACCCTCGCACCTAGCTCCTTCAGCTGCCTCGAGGCAGGGAAAGTCAGCTAAATAGGCGTCAAACTGAGCAGGGCTCAGACCGGGCTCCCTGGTAAAAAGCTCCTGAAAGTAGTCATGAAAAGCCTCGCATATGCCCTTGTTTGTAGTCACGGTCCGATTATCCAGCAATGTGACGCACGCAATATGTCACCGAGATGCATTCCGAGCTTCCTCTGCGCACAATTCAGCGACCATATTTGTTGCCTCAGCAGACATTTTTTTTAACCTAGCCCTAACTACCAGAGCTTGATCCTTCTTGATAAGCAAGGAGGCCAACTCTGCCTTAGCTAAAGCTATGTCCCCACTAACACAGGATTTGACTGCCGATCAACCTTCGGCTCTAAAGCCATTTGCACCGCTAATCTATCTAGATTGAGCCGACGACTATAATCAACAGCAAACGTTCTAATTTTGGCTTTTAATTTATCCCACCAGGCATTTCCCACAACCGTTCCCTCTGTATCATTAGTAGCAGCTGGTCCCGGAAATCTTGCTCACCAAATAATGATGAGTTTAATTTCCAGTAGCCAGCCATCCTAACCTTAGGTTTATTTAAGTTTACATGGACCTGGACAAGCCTATGATCCGTATAAACTATCTCATGGAAAGTTGGACACCCTAAGAGCCCTACATCGACTCTTTTAACTAAGACTCGGTCTAGATAACTAGCCGAGCCGCCACTTTTAGTCCAAGTCCACACTACCCCCCGAGGGTGTTCGTTCCGGTACTTATCTGTCGGTAAAGTCCCAAAACTGTTTAATGCCCTGGTTGTTAGTACCTGTAATTGGCCCTATGCGATCTATATCGGGATCAAGGACGGCATTCCAATCACCCACTATAACTACCCGCCATGATGTCGTCAAAAACAGCTCGATCTGCCGAAACAAAGCAGGCCGCTCAGAATGGGCATTGGGCGCATAAACCCCAATGAGACGAAGAGCCTTATCTTTTATGGTAACATCCAGCACGCAAAGTCTACCCGCCGGATCCGCGAAGACAAGGACACACGCAGCCTTCAAAGACTTCCTTACCAGCCAAGAGACACCTCTCGAACGGCCATCAAAACAGGCTGAATAGAGGGAGAACTCCCTAGACAGTATGTTCTCATAGTCGTGAGTAGAAAACCGGGTCTCTTGTACACAACAAATATTCACCCCAAGACGCTGAAGGTCACGAGAGAGCCTCGCCCTGCGAGACTCCGACCTCAGGCCTCGGGCATTCAGACTTGCTAACCAGAGCCATGATGAAAACCGATTAGGGTTGCTCTCCTGCATTGAACATGGCCGGGGACAGGACACCGACGGCCTCTCCCAATAAGCCAGTACCCATCTCACTCTTGATGGAACCATCAAGAGACAGGCCGCCAATGTCCAGGGGGAAGGTTAGTTTTAACGCTCTATACAGGGAGGGGTGAACAAAAACCGGAAACCTCCCTGAACAATATTGATGCAATTTCTTTACAACTTCGTCTTCAAAACACGCCATGGGCGGGAAACTTCCAAAAGTTTCATTGGCTTCCGCCATCATGGCCCAAATCTGTTTTCCTGCTACTCCAGAACGAATCACGGTTAGGACCCTTTTCGCTTTGGGAAAATTGTGAGGGTCCTCTACATCCATGTTCTGTATTTTCCTAAAGTTTATTAGAGGTTTTATGTTTTCCACTTTTTTGGCTTACACTAAAGCTTTTTCTTCAAGATCCTTCGAGACTCGGCACACATCTTCCCCTAAGTTAAATATGGGTTTTGATTTAATCTTCTTTTCAGCTGTTTGCTCTGGTGAATCAGATGAAGGACTACATTGCCTTTTTTGCTTTTCTGGTTTATGAGGAGAATTGATGTGTGTTTTCTTTGGAGAAGGGATGGGAGAAGATGATTTGGATGCCTTCTTCAGAGTTGTCATATGTGGTTGTACTTTGCTAAAAGACTTGAAATTTGGAGGAGGGGCCAACAGAGAATCCAGTTGTAGCTTTTCTTTTTTCTCAAAGGACGGCTCATATTTGACCATATCCTCTCGTTGTTTCGCTGAATAGCTGACCGGAGAGTCGCCCTTAGTGCTGGTTGAGGGAGTGGGGCTGTATGTGTCATTTGCTGTTTTGATTGTAGGACGAGGTCCCGCTGCCTGGGTCTTCCTTTTAGCCTTACCCACGACCTGCCATTCCCCCTCTTCCTTCCCCCTAACCGCACTAGCGGTGGGCAAAGGCTTTTCGGGGAATGGGGGCAGAGATTTAGACCCAACCGGGGGATTTTCCAAACCGGTCTTGGTCGCAGGTATGCCCACTACAGGCAAGACGGATTTAACACACTCGACCAAAGGGGGATTTGGTTGGGCGGGGGCCAGAACATCAGAGGCCTTCATCTCTGTGCAGGAAGAGGAAACGTGACCAATCTTTCCACACTTCCAGCATGCCGGTTTACGACCCGTCACTATAATTGGCATCTTCTGGCCCTCTAAATCCACACAGTTGGGGATGGAGCGGAAGGCTTTTTGACTGATCATCAACTCAAAACCCCACTCCCCGGTCAGATCGTCTGAGGAAGCACTGAGTATCTGACCAAACTGGGACAGATACGCGGCTAAATGCTCCCCGACAATCTGAGGAGGAACCTCATATACTGATATGTGGTCCTCCGCCTGCCTTCATACTCCGTTTGCAATATAAGGTCTCGCGTTGAAGCATCCTCACAATCGGCAGGCTTGGGCAACAGTGCGTCCCACATGAAAAAGGCTTTCCCTTTTATGACTGAGGTTTGATACGCAGTGAAGTCAACACTTTTATGACAGTGTCTTTTGTGGAGTGGCAAATCTTGCGCGAACGCTTGTCCACCACAAAGACTGACACAATTCTTTTTTCAACCTTCTTTAGCTCCACGGGATTGGACAAGAGCCCATCTGCTGTCACCAGCATAGCTCTTGGCTTTCTCCAGGAACTCCGTCATGTTGATCTTACATTTAGGCGGGGACTTCCAGCATGAGGGCGTCTCTCCGGCCGCTTCATTATTCATAGGAGTCTGACTTTCAGGGTTTTGTTTACAATCAGCAACCATATTTACGTCTTGTTTACTTGCGGAATCAGCACCTATGTGCTATGAGGACCTAGCTAGCATAAAAATAAATACAAGAGCCACTAATAAAGAAAGTTGAATGTAGCATGTCCTTCAGTAACAGCTGTAACAAAGAAAAGCTTCAGTGAGTATAGTCAAGCATGAGTTATATGAACATAATCTTATATTCTACTCGCTCTGTCAGCGGGCTTCAGAATACGCCAACTGCACCTCTGCAGGGGGTAAAAGTCCCCCAAGGGGGCCACCTGTTGGCTGTGGGTGGCGACCTGTAATGCCTGGGGCCGGGATCCTGGTGGTTGAGAAGGTCATGACCTGGGTGCAAAGAGGTCATGTTCCTACAACACACCACTTTGGCCCTTACCTGGGCTAGACGGGTGGTCGGAGAGGCCCGATCCAATCAATCGGCTGGTCCCGACATGCCCTAGCTCATATATATTTCTTTTTCTCCAAATAGTATTATTGAATCTATATTAATAGAACACTTCACAACCCTTTATCTTATATGTGCTAGAAGGCGGGGACTGAGGGTCAACTGTGTTGAGAGCAAAAGACTTTTTCACTACTGTTAAATTGAAGGGCTTTATAGCCAAAATTTTGCAGAGGCTCAAGACTTGCTCTTCATATGAGTATACTGGTCATGTATCCCTGTCTCAACCAAGGCAAATGGGTTATCCTCTTGGTTCATTCCCTTCTCAAGTTGGACTCCATGGTGGGTGGTGGAGCACAGGGCCAGTGAAAATAAAAACCCAAACATGGCATCCTTAAAAAAAAAACTAAAAGAAATTTATCCAAATCAGACTCTGAGTGTGAAACAGCAGACTTCCCCAGATTCATTATCATTGAATCCCTGGAAGAGGTCTGTCTCACTAAATTCTCTCCATTTTAATTGAAAAATTATCTCTGCATGAGCAACACCAAAAAAATGTTAAAAATTGAGAAATGGAAACTTGCTTGTTGAGGTGGATAACAGGAGACAAGCAGAAAACCTAAAAATGAAAAGATTTCATAACTCCAAATGTAAAACTTATCCACATGAGAGACTTAACACTTCCAAAGGTGTCATCAGAAGACGAGATAAGAGATGCCCTGGGGAAACAGGGAGTGACAAATATAAGAAGAGTGACTATAAGAAAGGGTGATGAAAAAGTCAAAACAAACACCTACATATTGACTTTTAACTAGCCCCAAACCCCTAAAGCGGTCAAAATAGGCTATTGTCTGGAGAGAGTCGAACAGTACGTACCAGCTCCCTTGAGGCGCTTCACATGTCAGAAATTTGGGCACCACAGGGACGCTTGCAGAGGACAACAGACATATGCTAAATGTGGAGAAAAAGAACCAAATTATAAAGCGGAGGAATGCTTGAAACCACTAAAATGTCCAAATTGTCATCTGGCATATGCAAAATCTTGTGATGTCTACAGGAAAGAAAAAGAAATCATTGAGGTAAAACATAAGAGAAATGTCTTTCTTCGAGGCCAGAAAAATTGTAGAGGTCTATATGGGTGAGACTAGCTATGCCTCTGTTACATGGAGAGCTAAAACAACCAATGAAGATAACAAATATAGAACCCTAATCGAAAAACTCATAAATTTAGATCCAAGCAAGTGGACAAAATTCCAGGCAGAGCTAAAGAAGGAACACGCTAATAGTACTCAACAAACATTCCAAATGGAAGTTCCAGCTCAGATTAATAAAACCCTGTGGGAGGTAATGCAACAACTCAACTGATGATAGCAGGTAGGAACAAAGAAACCGGTGTCGCACGTCCAACCTTCTCACGGGCCGAAAGCTCTCTGATCCCAAACAGCAAAACGAGCCTGCTTTATACAGCCAAGGACCAACCACAATTTGCATGCGAATGACGAGACAACGAGATTTTGCGTTAACTAACTGAGACCACCCGGCATAAAATATGGGCGCCACCATTTTGGTTCCTTTTACCGTTGGGAGAACCGGAGTTTGCACAGATACGCACGCGTTTCCGAGGTAAGCCATTTTCACAATTTTCCCCACACTCCTCCCTGATCTCATGATCCCAAACAGGGCAAGGAGGTGGCGATCGTCGCCGTCCAGTCCCCCTCCGAAGGGGGACAACACAAGCTTCATCCTCATGTGTGTTCTCGTCTGTGGTTTGAGTGTCGGTAAACACTGTGTCCGCCGGGAGGCTGCTGTTTTCAGAATCACTGCCCTGCAGGTCTAACTCAAGGCAGATTGAACGCTCACTACTCCCAGACTCGGAATCGCTTTCATCGCTCAGTAACGGTAGTGATTGCATCACCGTCGCCAAGTCTTTAATGTGACGAGGCACCCCATCAACTCTCACAGATTGCAGGCTGATCACCTCCGTAACACGTCCAGTGCCGTATTTTGTCGTGACACTTTGCGTGGGTTTTTG
The DNA here is from genome assembly GCA_903632075.3 of Acanthosepion pharaonis. NCBI lineage: Eukaryota > Metazoa > Mollusca > Cephalopoda > Sepiida > Sepiidae > Acanthosepion > Acanthosepion pharaonis. The sequence goes on from CAHIKZ030002548.1 coordinate 109,072, forward strand.
ACCCAAACAACGTCTCCTTTTTTCAATCTCCCTCCAGTCACTTCTAGTTCAGGCAGCAGGTTGGCTACGATGCCTTTCACACGGTTGTGCAGTGCATCAGCCGGCGCCGTGGATGGTGAAACGTTATCTTTCGGGGCAACATTATACCAGTAAACTGCCTCCGATACTGTACAGCCCTTCCTGGCTGCGATGGTCTTGATGGTTATGTGGTTCCGCTCCACGATGCCGTTTCCACTTGGCGAGTAGGCACATCGAAACCGCAGATGCACGTCCCAATTGTCCACAAATTCTTTAAAGTCTTTACTGGTGAATGCAGTATCGTTGTCCGTCAGTATTTCCACGAGTGGGCCTCGCTCCAGGAAAACATTCTCCAACAGTCGAATGACGGTGCTCGCGTCTTTTCTGCGCAACGGCCGCCATACCGCAAACCTAGAGGAACCGCAATCAATAAGCGTTAAAAAATTCTCACCATTGTAGTGAGTTATGTCCATCGCTAGTCTGCTCCAGTTGCTCTTCACGCTCAGTTCTCCTCTTTCCCACTGAACGGGTGCCGGATCGATCGACTGACAGGTTGTGCAGGCCTTCACAACGGATTTAACGCTTTCTCTGGACACTTGCGGGTCGACTAACCTGGCGAAGTACAGAGTTCGTTTCACGCCTGGATGTCTGCATTGACGATGGGTATTGGCAACCTGGTCCTCGTCCAGTCATCTCCCTACCACTGCACAGCTCTCGAGTGCCGGTTCTCCTCTCTTGTGCAGTTCTAGCCACCTGTGCAGTACTCTTGTGAGACGATCCGCACGGTTCTGACAGGACTGTACGAGTGTCACGTCTATGGTCAATCCATATTCTTCAACCAGCGATCGCAAAATGCCCAGCCGTCGCCTAACCAGCATCTCGCCAGCCACCCTTGTGTTCACCCGTGCCTTCCCAGTCAAGGTGTCTGAAATCCACCGGTGCACACACATCAAATCAGTAACCAAGTGCAATGTTGTCCCCTCCCACTGGAGAGCTAGATTCACTCCTTTGAGCGCCACATCGAGTTCAGCTAAATTAATATGCCTGGCATCATTAGTCGGACGCAGCCAGCACGCATCTTCGATGACATTTCCGTTCGCTTCCAATGCCACTCCTGTCGCCACGGAACTCGCATCCACCTAGACTGTGATCTCGTCACCACCCATGCACTAGTCTCCTCCAATGGGATCCAGTTCCTGCACTCTACTTAACATCTCCGCTAGTATGCAACAGAGAGAGGGATCTTTGATGCTATCATCCCATCCATTGGTTGCTGCGGTTGCCAGGCGCTTGAAGAATGCAACTGCCACCTTGAGCCATCCACACACTGGGAAATGTCCACCAATTTTTCCACACAATGAAAATACGTGCCGCCAGGTCAACACATCAGGGACGTCCGGAATTTGACTTCCTTGTTTCCATCGGAGGGTGCCATTTTCTTCCCAGACCTGCAAGCCAAGAACTCTTGCTCCATCTCTCAGTCGCACTAGATCCTTGCACACCAAACTGTAATCCTAAAAGTGTTGTCTTACATGCGATGCAGAGGCCAAACTTTCATTAATGAAGATATCATCAACACATGCTGATGTGGCACTTTCAATTGTGCGGTCTTACGATGCGATGGCGTCTATAACGGATTTCATGATGAGTGGCGCTACATTTAGCCCAAATCCTAGCTGCGTAAGACAGAAGCGTTGGCCTTTGAAAATAACCGTTTGAAATGGCCACAGCGCTTCCGTCGATGTGAATCTGAAGATATCGTTCCAGATCCAGAAAGCGACACATTGACCCCCTGCCGCCGCCACGTTCTCAACTTCGTTCAATTCGTGGTAATCGAGTACCGGACACACCTGTTTCTGCTCCTGCATGACTGCCATCAAAGGAATTAGACCCTTTGGGGGTCCCAGTCTTTCCTGGGGGTACGGAATCAACCAGCCGTTCACAATCCGCTGCTGAAGCTCTTTCTCGTTTTTTCCTCTGCTGCTGTCGGGAACTTTGTACTCTTCGACCTTGTTGTGAAGCTGAACTGGTGGGTCTTTTTGGGCCCATTTCCACCTGGCGGTCCACACCCTCTCATCGGAATTGAAAGAAATGTCGAAATCCGGCTCACTAATGCAAAGGGCTGCACACACACCTTTGTTCCTTTACCCAGTTCCACATTTCCGGCTGGCGTGATTATCATGCCTCCTAACGCTCGGATCGCATCAATACCAAGCAGCAGGTCGTAACCAAGGGGCCTTTGACATGCCCCCAAAACGTCGACCTTTGCACGATTCCCTCAGTCTGTGAGGACTGATACAGTCCCGACACCACAACAGGCCGGGACACTCCATCAATCATCCGAATCTCGATTTGTTGACTGCTCCATATCACGCATCGATCCGCACTGACGATCGATCGGGAACATCCAGTGTCAACGGCGCCCGAACATAGTTTACCCTCAACGCGTTACCGTTGACAACAGGCAATGCCGCATTTACTGACCGAGAGGGGGCAAGGGTTGCGACAGCACCTTGTCCCCGGACTCATTTCGAAAGCAATCCTGTGCTACATGGACTAACTCTTTGCAGCAATAGCAGCGTAGTTGTGCTCGGGTTCCGTCGGCCGCTCCGCCTCCCTCGTCACGCCGGCTCCGCAGTCCCTAGAGAAATGTTTTGGTCCACCGCACTTGTAGCACTTTGGGCCCTCCCGTGGTGTTTCAGGCGTTCTCACAGCTGCCGCGACCTGTTCCATGTCCTTAAATGATGTTTCGGGCCCTGGCTAGCAATTCGTCAATTCCCAGTGTGTCCAATCTTGAAGACGCTCGCAGGAGCCGATTGGTGTCGTCGGAAGTCCTGCCAGGAAGGCGCACCCCAGTATCGGTCCGTTGCTCGCCAAACAGTACTGCCAGCCTTCGCGTAAATCAGCCAGGTAGACATCCATGGTGTCACCCGGCTCGAGCCGCCGTCCGACGAACTGTTTCCAAGCGATGAAGGGGTCTATTCCACAGGCCATATACAGGGGGTCCTTGATCTCTTCTAGGTCAGCATCATCCCCTCATCATCCCTTGAGTCTCAGTGGGATGACCAGTGTAGGTTCCTTTATTTTGGGCACCCTGCAAACACGTTCTGTCTTTTCAAACCATTCGACGATAGTTGGTCCCGTGAGGGAGCTGTCTAATTCTGGGATCAATTTTAGATCGAAGTTGTCCATTGCCGAAATAGCTTGTGGGAGGTAACGCAACAACTCAACTGATGATAGCAGGTAGGAACGAAGAAACCGGTGTCGCACGTCCAACCTTCTCACGAGCCGAAAGCCCTCTGATCCCAAACAGCAAATTGAGCCTGCTTTATACAGCCGAGGACCGACCACGATTTGCATACGAATGACGAGACAACGAGATTTCGCGTTAACTAACCGAAACCGCCCAGCATAAAATATGGGCGCCGCTATTTTGGTTTCTTTTACTGTTGGGAGGATCGGAGTTTGCATACTGCACAGATGCGCACGCGTTTCCGAGGTAAGCCATTTTCACAATTTTCCCCACAAACCCATGACAAAATAAAGAATGAAAAAGAAATAACCAAAAAAACATCACAAACCACTCTTACCAAAAAACAGAACCTGCAATGATCATCAATCTCTTTCAACTTCTAAAATCGATAACAATGGGAAAAATAATATACAAAACACTGAATCAAACAAGGACAAAGAAGAACGTCCATCACAACCCAAGAGAGACCATACCCCAACTTCCTCACGGGAACGTCTAAAGTCTTCAAATCTAACAAGTCAACCTACAGAACAATCAACTTCAAAGATTGACACGGAAAACAGGTTTAGTTTTTTGGAAAGGATGGAAACCGATGAGCCGAGCACTAAAAACAAGTCAAAAAAGAGCAATAACTCCAATTCAGACAAATTACAGATTAAACAATGAAATTACAAAATAATGCAATCTTGCAGAAGAATCCGAGCTAATTATCAGGAACTTCAACGACTTCTGACCAACCATAACCCCAAAATAGTTTGCCTACAAGAAAGAAACAACCTCCATTAAATTCAAACAATACCATATTTATTAATACTACATTGGGCCTTTTTTCACTGCAAATAAAACTGGTAATGAAAAATTACAATTGGCTATGCAAATGAATTAGTTTATTTAATATAAATAACTAACTCATGCCAGATAGAAACATTTGAAACCATTTACTTGAGTAAGAATAAACAAGCTGTGGTTTAAGGACGCTATCCTCAAATTATGTTTACAAAGTATATATATTTAATATATATGTGAGAACTAGATTTGGCATTAAATGACCCATAGTGGTTGATATGCCATAAAGCCCCAAACAACCAACCAACTTATATTCTAATGAAAATTCTCTCACTCAACTCCAGGTTGGTCTTGCAACCTGTCAGTCAAGAAGCACCTCCTACATATCAAGGTCTTCTGTTAGTATCAGTAGTGAGATCATATCCATTTCTAGCTTGCTATACTTCTCACATAGCTTCCAGCACCTAGTATTCGTCAGTGGTCAGTCATCTCAGTACTGACTAGGCTCACTGTTGCTTAACTTTTGGTGATCAGATGAGAACCTGTGTTTCAACATGATATGGCTGTAAGCTAATAAAAAATATAATAATATTAATATAATTAATAATTTTCATGTTTTTGTTTAATGAAAATTATCAATTCTATTATGTAATGTTATGCATTGTTAACATTACTAAAAAATTAAGTTTTTAGTTATGTATTTATGTCAAGTCACTTGAGGCTTCTAACTTTGTAAAATTTCAGGATTTTTTTAAATAAAAAGATTATATTTAACTTTTTCTATCTGCTCTTTTTTATATCTCTCACTGCATGTTTTTTTTTTTTTTTTTTTTTTTATAGAGTCCAGTGGCAGTAGTAAAAGGCCAAGGTTAGAACCAGCATCTAATTTAGATGCTGATTATCCAGTTGATGATGAGGTAAGTCTTTTATAATAATGACTAATTTCATTAATAATAGCTTTTTGAGCCACTGTGACAGCTTTCCTCATGTTTTCTAGTCATTGAACATGAAGATCAGTTATAAATGAGCTTTCCTTTCATATAATAAAACACTTTTCCAAAACATCTGGAATTTTTAAAAAAAAAAAAAAAAATTAGATTTTTTTTTTTTTTTTTTTTTTAAATAACAAGGGTTGAAGAAACCATTTAAAAGAAAAATTCAAACTACATTAAATATACAATTATTCATGCAAATTAACAAATTTTTAGATACTATTTATAATTTTCAAAGGTCATTAACAGTGTATAAGTTGTCCTCTTTAGAGTGAGGTACAGATTGTTTCTCAGCTGCTATCTATAGCAGCAAAAAGAATTATGGGTTATTAGCAAGAAAGCTCAACCTCTAATGCTATACTATCAATATTTGTCTCTATCATGAGTCAACATAGTAAAATAGGTTTCCTTTTGCAGAAAACCTTGTATTTTTCAGTTCTGTGTTCTGCAAATTTTATTTATTACTATTTTTTTTTAGTTTAAATGTGACTTTTTCATTCATTTCTGATGGAAGATACTTTGTGAAAAATTCTTACAATTTTTCATTTTCACTTTTATTGTTTTTATTTTTTTGTAATATAATTTGTCATAATAAATATCAGAAATCAGCATGAAAATATTTAATCTTCATTCATTTTTTTTTACCTCAATTTTAACATAGATACCATATTGAATTAAAGTTAAATTTAAAGACTATTTTCCTAATAGAATAATAATCAGACGTTGACTTGAAAGTTTATATTTTATTTTGAAATTTTGTTTGCAATATATATTACCTAATCCCTATATGATTTTATAGTGATCATAGTGTTGGCATACAAGTTTTAACTTATACTTAATGAAAAGAATTATGGTTCTTGTCAAATTTGACCAAGTTTTTATAAATTTATTTTTTTAATTGGGTTAATGAGGATGCCTTTGAACATTTTTATTCAAAATAACTTTGAATTAAACTGCCTCTAAAGTCAGTTTTCAATTTGTATGGCTTTAAAAATTTTTAAATTTCAATTTCTTTCATTATATAATAACAGATTGTAAGTCACTGATTTTTAGAATGCATATCTTAATAAAGTACTGAACCTCAATTTTACCAAGATATAGTACAGATAAATAATACAGGTTAGTAAATTATCCTCAAATACAAATTCTAATATGATTTTTCTATATTAAGAGTATGTAACTGTAAGTTTTAGTTCATTAATAATGAAGGAAAAAGCAAGACTCAAGAAACAGGAAAACCTATTTGAAAAATCATAAAATAACTAATGAAAAAAAAAGACAAACTTTTTCTTTTGATAATCTTTGCAAAATATATGTTATATTGTTTTGTCATAGTGTAGAAATAAAATTGTCTAACCACTAAGTACAAGAATCATGCATTTTTTTTGGTGTACTTTCATATTTTCAACTGAAAGAAAACATGCTATTTATTTTTAGTAGCATATGGAAATCTAGTGAGGTCCAAAATCTATGTTGAGTAGCCACACACCCTAATCTCTAGACCAGGTAAACCCAACCAGTCACTGCTATCTCTCTAACTAGTTGTTTATACAAAACTATGGAAAGAGTGATTAATTTATCTCATTTGGTTTTTGAAGAGAAATAGATTGATATGTAAGTACCAAAGCAAACTCTAGTGAAATTGAAATACAATGGATCAAATAGTTTAACTAGAATCAATCATTTATTTGAAAAGGCCTAATATGCAAACATCATATGGTGTCTATATTCTTTGATATAGAAAAGGCCTATGATACCACTTGAAAGTATGGTATCCTAAAAGATGTATACAATCTCAGTTTGAGATACAGAATGACTTTATTCATTCAGACCATATTTGCAGAGTCTGACTTGGACCTGTGTTGTCTGAGCTATACAATAAAGTTGTAGGTGTACCACAATAAATTAAATTCCAAAGCCCATACCATTTATTTGCATCAAGAGTGCCAAGCCTTGTATCTCTTAGAAGTTGTATCAGGGATGGATTGGGGAGGGGTACTATAGTATAGACTTATTGTGAGATTGAAACTGGATTATGATTGCACTGTCTACAACCCTGATCATAAACAGACTACAATCTATCCAGGACCAAGGACTTAGAATCTATCTGGGAGCTTTTTACACATCTCCAATGCTACACATTGAAGACAATTAACCACCACCACTACATCACTTGTGAAGAAAAGCTATCATTCCAATATATACATCAAACTATTTTCATGCCCACATAATTGCACCTGTTTCTTTCAAGTACATTGTACCTATACATTTGATAAGAAGCAGAAGGGTATTCAGCCTTCACAATAAAGAGCTCATAAGCAAAACAAAGATAGAAATGTGAGGCGAATGAAGAAAACAGTAACCAGCGAGTAAATTCAAGCTCTCCCAGCTGGTATTTCAACCTTGAGTCGTTCCTTCTTGAGTTCTGTCTCCAAATCACACTATCTGCCCGTTCTTGCCGTCAACCGTGAACGGTGAACGTCCCTCGAAGAACTCCCCGACTCGGAAAAAAGTAGTTGTTTTTATAGTTGTTCATGTACCCATAATCCCTTGCGTCTTCATGTGATCCCATAATTCATTGCGTCCATGTCCCATGATGCATTGCATCGTTATTGCATAAAAATGCAATGTCAGTCCCCCCCCATTCTTTTACGTTATCTGGCCGAGGATGGATTACGGCAGAGCGGTAAGTGCTTTTTTCTCTCCCTCATTTCAACTGCAGTAGCTTTACATGCTAAGCAAATACGGGCTCTTTTTTGGCGGGGACAAAGCAAGTCGCAACCAGTTGTGCTCGTCCCAGGTTCTGTCTCATGTCCGCCACAATATGAAACAAGTGCATTTCTAAAACTCCACTCTGGCTGTTAAAGCAACCATATTTTACTGGATCTTGCTGATTACACTAAAACAAAAACAGATCCCATAACATTTCAAGAACATTTCCAAATAATCAAACAACTGCTCTGATTATGTACAATGACACCAATTGATCAAAAGATGGGAACTGAGAAGAATATACCAACATTCTTGGGAAAAAGGAACACTTGAAATAACTACAAGATGGATTGAGATTATGGCCTTTGTTGAGTAACACCAATCTTACAGGTCATCCAGCTTTCATTTTTCCCTCCTTGGGGCCAGAATGACATCGCAATAGGATTGATTTGAGTTTCCCAAAATCTTATGATTTTGGGATTGACAGTGAGGTCTACTGTAGACCAATATGTACCACAGACAAGATTGTATGATTTTTATCTGCAGCCATGATAATTTTTGTTTTTGCATTTGGACCAATATCAGGAATTAAGGCTGGAATAAGAACTCCTTCAAAAAAAATAAAGAAAACTGTTGACAACTTTAACAGGTTTATTGAATATTAAAACTGGTAAATAAAATGTCTCTGTTATCTACAGAAGGACTAAGTCTACCCCCTCAATGAATGGTGCCTGGAAAATCTAACAATAATTGCTATAAAAATGATGGAAGGAAGAAGCCTGCCACCCCTTGCTTACTTCTCCTTTTCCATGTGTGTCTGTATGTTTGCTCCAGCCACATAAATGCGGGTGTGTTCTTGTGAGGCAATGGCTGTCCACAGAACCTGTCATAAATCTGACAACTCTCTGCTGAACCTAACCTTGTGTGTCTTGGGGCCCTGAGGGTCTTTGCTTATATAGATATCCACCTCCAATGTTTGTCATTGATATATCTAATTTTTCCACTTCTATCCACCTTATTCTTGGGAATATTTAAAAAAAAAATATATATATATATATATATATATATATATATATATATATATATATCTTTAAGAAATTTCAGTCACTCTCTTTCAGTAACTTTTTTTTTTTTTTTTTTTTTTTTTTTAATGATTTTTGTGTTTTGGACAGATAGTATTAATATAAATAAAAACCTCAGTTTGGGATTTAGGCATAAACCACATGGCCCTTTTTGTTTAAGAGAATTTGGCTCACATTTTTACTGTAAGAATATAAGTGCTTTGGATTGATAGTATTAATGTGAATAAACCCCAAATTTAATTTCTCAGGACCAAAAAATTCAGACAAGACATTAATGATGCCTTCTTATTGGAAGGAAGTGGATAGGTTGGGAAAAATTAGTTTTGTTCAATTTCTATATTTATTAACACATTTCTTTATCGAACTTTCTCTCAACCATTCAATCTACTCTTTTGAGAACTTTAATAATTATTATTCAATTAGTTGTCCCTCAGCGATTTCATGCAATTAAATGTTTGAACAGGCCCAGTGCCCTGTTCAATCTCTCAAAATCCACACTTACAGTGCCACACAAGAGTTTACAACACAAAAAAATGTTTTTAGTTATTTCTAATACAATTACATTACTTTTACTGCTCATAGAACATATATTTAGGTATTCAGTGAATCAGATGTTTTTAAAAACTTCAAAAAGTATCACACATAGAAAAACGATATTTAGTAACTCAAAGGTTTACAACAGGCTTTTTTTTTTTTATTTACAACAGCATATATATATATATATATATATATATATATATATATATATATAGTGTTCAAATTTTACTAGACTGTTCCAATTTAGAATGGGACTGGTTTTTAGAATATTCCAGATTAATTTTATGATTATTTTTAGGAATGATTAAAAGTACTGCGTTATTCAACCGTCCTTTAAACATTGACAAAGTGGGGAAAAGCAAAATAATTGATCAAGACCTTCATAAACATATTGTTGATTTGGTTATAGGAAGATATCTAGTTAAATGTGCCATTGAGTTCAGTTGGTACAATAGTTCATCACTGGGAAATGTGTTATGCCATTCATCCCCCAAAAAAACTCTGGTCATCCTAGAAAGTTAACAGAACATACGGCAAGATTATTGGTGAGAAAAGTTGGCAATGAGCCTAGAGTTACACTTAAAGAACTTCTGGGAGGACTAGAAATAAATGAGTGATGTAAAAGTAGTCTTTCACTTCGTTGATATGACATCTTTTTGAGGTCTCCAAGGAAAAAAATACTTAAGCGAAAACGCGTTCTTGCTTGACTGGACTTTGCAAACAAGTATTGTATTAAACCTGCAACATTTTGGGAAAATGTACTTTTGGTCAGACAAAATGAAAATTGAACTTTTTGGCAGAAATGCTGTGGCAAAGGTCTAGAGAAAGAAGGGTACTGAATATTTGCTGAAGAATACTATCCCAACAGTAAAATTTGGAGGTGGATCAGTCATGATCTGGGGTTGCTTTAGTGTTCATGGTGTAGGGAACATTGAAACAATAGAAGGGAGGATGAATGGAGGATATTTTGGAGAGATATTTACATCAGAGTGCATATTCGCTGGGCTTGAAACCAGGTTGGGTCTTTCAACAAGACAACAATCCAAAACATACTGCAGAACTTACAATATTATGGTTAAGTTCAAATAGAAAAGATGTTCTAAAATGGCCAAGTCAATCTCCAGATCTCAATCCAAATACATAAAAATCTTAAACTCAGCTACAAGCTATTTGTTCTCAAATCAACTGCTATACTAAATAAACCTGCTTAAAACTAACTTTTACACAAATCCCACATAATAAATAAATAAAATTTAGTCTTGGTATGACATAATCCCCATGGATTGATATGTTGCTAAATAAAAGTAATTGTAACCAAACTGTCTGTTTATAATTCCTCTTTTGCGTTCCAGAAAACATAAATTCCAAATTTGAAACTCCAGATGTCTACTGGTATTTATTCAGCTGCCTCTACTGTATCCTAACATTGTTTCTTTTGTTGGTTGTCTTAATTGAGACATTATAAGCAATAGAGATGGGCTGCTTAACTGAAAAACTTTTTTTCGGTTTCGTCTTCACACTGTGAAACCGCATCAAAATTTTTTATGAAACCGAAATCATTTGGTTTTATAAGTGCTATCACTACTGAGTGATCATATTTAAAGAAACGCTATTGAAAAAGACTTTCAGATGTTAATAAAATTTAATTTTATCAACATTTATACCATTGTAAGAGAAAAAGATTGAACAAAAATGTTAAAAACATTTAATTGACTATTTTTAGGAAATAAATGTGAAATCTATTTGTATACAAAAGAAATGAAGAAAAAACAAGGAAATACAACAGATATAACACTTGGAAATCATAGTGTTTTCAAACAGAAAAAAGGAAATACAACATGTCTGAAATCTACTTGTTTCAGTTTTCAAAAAAACAAACACTTTTTGTGGTAAAATTAAGTTAACAGAATAGCAAATAAAAAATAAAAAAAAACAGTTGCCAGTTTCATCTTAATGTTAAATTTTATGAAGTCGGATTTTTTGTAAGGGTTTTCTCGTAAGCCAAGTATGCCAATCATGAAATGAAGGTGTTGTAAACAAGAAAAATGAATGAAGGTTTTTTTTATAAATAAATTTGTTTTTTTATCTAGGGAATGCACCTAAATTAGTTATTAAGAATAATTAATTTAAAATAGTTCTTAATTTCACTTTTAAAATGTGTATATTTCCAGATATACGAGTCTCTAGTGTAAAAAAAAGATTCTATCTAGCGAATACACTTAAAATTAGATATTAAAAAAAATAAAGGAGGTTTTAATCTCAGTTTTAAAATGTTTATATTTTCAAAACTGCAAGTCATTTTTTTTTTTTTTTAAACAGTAAAAATTATTCTTTTTTAGCCACTAGTGTTAAGTGGGTTTTTGTTACTAAGTTTTCCTATAAAATTCTTCTAAACAAGAAAAATTAATTCATTTTAGTTTTACAAATACCGTTATGGTTTTATCTAGTGAACACACTTAAGAATATATTGAAATGATTAAAATAGTTTTCAATTTCAGTTTTAAAATGTGTATCTTAAAAAGAACAGGTGATCTTCACAGATTTGGAAATCTACACATTCTAAAAATGAAATTAAAAGCTTTTAAATATTTTTCATATTTAATTTTAGTTGTATTCGCTAGATAAAAACATAAATTTATTTGGGGGTGGGGAGTAACTCCTTGATTTTCCTTGTTTAGAAGAAATTTATTTGCAAAACCCCAATAACAGTTAACTTGAATACAGAAAAGAACTGCCATATTTTTAATTATTTTAAACATGAGGGGTTTCAATTTTTGTCTTTTTAAAAGCCACATCATAAACTAATTTCTGGAGAGCTATACCATTTTCTCTCTCAAAAATGTGTTATCCAAAGACACAAATATAGATATTTTATGTGACAATTTCTTTCATATTTTACCATTTTGTTAATTTATAGTTGACAATTTATTCAAGTTTAATAAACCTTAATCTAAGTCATGGATTCTATGACTAAATTACTTTAAAGCCTAAAAACTGTCTTTAGGTGAACAATTCCTACTTTATTACCCACTTCGATTCTCATTTTTCTGGTTTTCAATTCCAACGGCCTTTACTTTACGCATGCCTATTAATTTTTATTACCCTTGCTTAAGCAAGGGTGGTAATAAAAAAAAAACAAAAAAAAAACAAATATTGACCCCTTACGCATCAGTTAACAGACTTCCACAATGAGAGACATTTCAAAAAACAACACTCAAAAGTCCAAAAGTATATGGGGCATTTATTTTAATGCGACAAGACAGTTTCAATAATTTGAAAGTTCTTTTACCAAACACACTATCAGTTAATCTTTGTTTTTTTTTTTTTTTTTTTTTTGCTTGCTTTATAATTTTTGAAGAGATTCACTTCCACGGTTCAGAGAAGAAACACATCTTCCTGGTTGTAGTTTAAGGTGTCTTCTAATGAATGTACAATTTAATTTCAAGAATATTGATAAAGATTAGTCACTTAAAATTTAGTCTTGGAAAAAAAAAATTCATATTTCACATTTTCGGTTGTTCAAAGCAAAATGCTGTTTTAACTCACTGTAAAAAAAAAATAATTCAATGAATAAAAGCACATATGAATTGCATATTTAGAAAGATTATTTTATTTTCTTTGCAGCTATATAAATATTTTTAAGATTGGACCAGAAATACATGAGAAATTGTGAGTTGAATGGACTAAGTTGCAAATTTATCAACCTCAAACAAAATCAGATATCAACTGGAAATGCTATCATTACACAAGAAAATGAATGGCTTCCTTAGAAAGCAAAAATACTAAATTAAAACCGAATCAAAAACTGCAGTATCAAGGAAAAAGTACCAGAAACTGACACCGAAAATTGCCAAACTGACCAATTCTAATGAGCAATAACTGTAAAAAAAAAAAATGAAACCATGTTAAAATATATAGATCTGCTAAATATATAAATGCTACAATTAACAGCAGTCACTCAGCATTTGACACTATGATAGCTATATTGTCTGGTGCCCTTTGTTTGTCTAGTCAAAGCTACAGTTACTGCAATGGTCAATGATATACAGATAGACACACAGTTTAAACAATTTTACTAGAAATGGGGTAGTAGAAGCAAATAATTTGATCCTTGTAAAGGTGAGGTTTCTATGGTTGACTCTTCTTTTTCTTTTAAAATCCTGGGGTTACTATTCTGAATCTAAAACTTCAAGGTGATAAAGTTTTGCCAGATTTGTGCACTGATGTGTTTTTGAAATATGGGTTTCTGCAACACCATGAATCTTTGGAAATGCCTTTTAGCATTTCTAAGTCTCCATCTAAGCTATGCAGCATTGCTGCAATAAAAGTTTATCCTTCATTTCTGTTTACTAACTTTACTGCAGATTGTAAACCAATTACTATTAAATCACAGAGATATGCAGATACAGAAGAAAAGGTTGAGAAGGAAATATGTAGAATATTAAAGGAAGGTATTATCAAACCTAACAACTCTCCCTGGTGAACCTAAGTATTACTGCCCTCTTCAGACAATCACAAGGATGGTAACTGACTACTTACTGTTAACAAGTATGCACAATTTGATGTTTAACTTCTTCCTTGAATAGATGACATGGTGAACAAAATTACTAAATATAAAATATACAGTACTTTAGATCTCTAGAGTGCTTATCACCAGGAAGAGGAAAAATTTTACACAGCTTTCAAAGCTGTGAGCTAACTACAAATTCAATAGAATCGCATTTGTGTTTAATAATGAGGTACCAACTTTTCAGTACATGATTGATTAAATAGTAGAAAATGAATATCTCAAAGGAACATTTGTGTGTATAGATAATATGACCATATGTTGAGAAGTGGTGCTATTACCTCAATGGATGACACTTTCTGTTCATTACAGTAGTGTAGCTTTCATGTTTAACTTTGTCAGCAAAATAAAAATAAAAAATTACAATCACCTGCTAATGCATTGAAGTATCATGCTATAATTATGGGATTGCATACCAACCTGTCAAGCAGAACATAACTGATGAATTTTCTAGATTCCCTTTTATCTTTACTATGTCCTACCTTTCTACCAGCATGGGCATAATATGTTTAACCCAATTGTTTATTCTTTTTTGAATACCAACTCAAACATAGGTACTTCCTTCATGTCTGAGAGTTGAAAAATTTGTCTTTAAAAAATAATTGTAATCATACAACTTAGAGTATATATAGAAATGGGCAAGTAAAACAATGTAATGGCATAATTTGGAGAAGTGGGCTAAAATATATTTATATTTTTTTTATTATTAAAAACCTTTAATAAAGGCATAGAGATCTTGACAAACCATAAAAATGGTACTAAATTCATCTTGATAGCTCAATTAACAACAAATCTATGACAATTCAAAGTTCAGAAAAAACTTTTTTTTTGTCTTGTGTGCCGTTGGACAAAAAGCTAACTTTAACAATGTATAATTGAAAATGCTGTCTTCATACAAGTTAAAAATCATAAATGTAAAGTCATATATTATTAAAAGTATACCAAATTTTTTCACTGTAATATCAATATCTTTTGTAACATGTATATTATTTTGTAAAATTATATAATTTTCAGCTCTTTAAAAACAGGACAGTAGTGATCATCACTATCACAATTTTTGTTCATCTTTCTTGTGCAAACACTCTCATGCTACTGCCTTAATTGACTTAAGAGACACAGATTCTTATATTCCCTACACTCTCTCTCAATCTCTACTCACATGCTCTCTCCCATCTCTGTCTCTTCTTCTTTCTTGCCGTTGCTAGCTTTTCTGATTAATACTGACCTTATGAGTCATCAGGATTTTGTTTCACTCTTCAATTGGGGACTAGTGTATTGTCTTGATAGGGTAGATTTTGTTGTTTCCCAAAATCTTATATTGGGATTGACAGTGAAGTCTATCTCCTCTATGTATGTTGTGTACTGTAATTAAGAAAGAATAATTCTCAGCCGTGGTAACTTTTGTCTCTTTGCAGCCATGGATTACTTTTTGGAATCAGGGGTGGAATAAGAACTCTATCAATAAAATGCACAACACTGTTGATAACTGTAACAGATTTATTGAATATAAAAAAAGCTGTGTGAATAAAATGTTTCTATTGTCTACTGCAAAATCAAGTTTTTCTTTTGAGAAATCTTGTCACAAACACTAAAGTTATAACCACTCAATGTACTCTCAATCAATTCTTGTGTCATATGTGTATCTGCTTATATTTCTTAGACGAGGTATTGTAACTATTTACACTGTTTGGATTGTTGTCCGCATCTTTATTGCTATATTCATAATGTTTCAGCTGTTGTATGCTCCAGCATTCTTCAGGTGGTATATGTTGGAATTTCAAACTGAACCCTTTATTTAGTCTACAAGGGTAGATTGTTCTAATTCCAAGTGCCATGAGTGTATAGCAGCTGATGTGAATATGGTAGTAAAGATGAGGACAACAGCCCGAACAATATAAATAATGTAAATATGTGTGTCTGTTTTCACTCCAACCACAGGAATTGCAGATGTGTTCTTTAGTGACAGTTGTCTTAGGAGTAATCCCAGGCACCTTTAATCCAACTTCCTCTAGGGCCCATCTCTGTCTGTTTTTTGGCCTGCTGAGTTCTCATTTATATAGACAACACCCTACCTCCAAATTTGACATTGATATATTTAATTTCTCCACTCTGACCCTCTTAATCTTAAGAGATCTTGTTAATAAGCACGTGGCATTTGCTTTTGTTTTTAGAATTTCCTGTATATCTTTCTGTAAATATAATAATGTTCTGGGGCAGTCGGTATCAACATAAACAATCCCAAATTAAACAAAATTATTCTTTGTCTAGAATAATTTGTAAGAACACACACAGTATAATGTAAACCCCCTAGCCCCAATTAAAAAATTTGGATCATACATTAATCATGTCTTGTTGGGAAGTGGATAGGGTGAGGAATCTTGATTTTTCTCAATTTTACTGAATCATGGCTAGTTAAATCTGTGTTTGATTCTCCTTGGAACTGGAACTTAAATTTATTTTATTTTAAAACAATTTTTAACCTGTTTCTTTTTCATTTTTTTCTAAACCATTCAACTTACTCTCCTGAGAATTTTAATAATTACTATTAAATTAGTGATCCCTCCAAATCACTATCCTGTAATTTCATGCAATTAAACATTTAAACAGAATTAGTACCCTGTTACAATGACTACTTGTTTTTCCAAAATGGAAACAAATACTTTATAATAGTGCTTTAAACTGTTAGAAAAGACTTTTGGATATTGTGAATGGTTCTCCTGCATTTCCCCTCTTAATGATGACCGAATTTCTTTATAATCTTCTGATATGGCTAATATTTCTGAAACACTCCAGATTCAGCCATCACTTGAAACTTGCATTACACTAAAGACCCATTTGAAAACAAATGTTGATTCCACTTGTGCAATATCATCTGACAAAGGCTATTGGGAATAATAATTTCTGCTCTTTGTTGGAGCTGAAAACTTTATCACAGCACTAAATGGAAATGCAATATCAATGACTTAGCCAATGTAAAAATTGGAATCACAATATACTATAACACATTGGTCTTGGTGCTAGTAACTGAAGGTCACCTGATGTGATTCTTCTTCTTCACAACTGCTAGAGTTGTTTAAATATTCAGAATCACTGAGTGCTTTTTCTTTCCTTTGTCTTAGAGGTAGAGATGAATCAACTGGTTTTCCTGTCATCAAGTAGATGCAAAAGTTGATCTTTCAGTGCTTCCAAACTACTGCTTGTTGTATACCTTTATTAGACTTCACAGGAGCACCATGCTTGATGACTAAGTTTATGATTCTCTGTTTTTCAGCAATAGCTTTGATACTTTTTTTTTTTTTTTTTTTTTTTGCATCTCATTTTTTTTAAATTTAAAGAACTAAAAATATACCCAGTTTATTTTTGTTATTTCAATTAATTTTTTTTTTTTTTAAGATAATCATAGCTGTGGCAACAGCAATTCAAGCTGACAGTTTGGACTAAATATTGTTTAGTTCAAATTTATTTTAATAATATACAGTGTAACCCGGATATAAGAGATTTTCTCTGGTCCCAAATTAGAGCCTGTGTTACCTAAACAAAATAGACTAAATCCGGATATAAGAGACTTCTTCTCTGGTCCCGACAACTCTCTTATATCCGGGTTACACTGTATAAACAATTGCTTTATACAGTTATAAAATGCATCATTAAAGAAAATATAAGAAAAGAGATTAAACTGTAATATTCATTCCCTTGGTCAGCAATGCAAATTTTGATGCGTTGGACCCGATTCATTTACATAAAATGAATGCAGTATGCCCTCTTTTGATTTGCATACTCTTTGAGTTGTATGAGTGTAGAATCCCATTTCAATCTTTCAAAAAAAAAAAAAGAAAAATAAGAACCCAGGACACCTTTGGTATTCCAGCAAAATCCACACTACTAGGTTGGTTATTTAGGCTTCCCACATCAATCCATCTCATATTCCAACCAGCCACCAGCATAAATCTACAAAATGCACCCCAGCAATTCTGTTATAATGTTGTCTTTCAATTTATTTCTTAGCTCTTGAGTAGAATATTTGAGAATACATATTATATATAAATATTAGTTACATTTTAATAGTAACAAATCAGCATATGTGTTTCATTAGATTTAATGTTAAAAATTAATATCTAAATAAAAGAATAATGGTATTAGGAGCAAATTCTTTTATTAATTGAAACTGATTAACACATTTGTAGATATCTTCAAGAAGTGGGAATTAAACAACAGTCTCTATTACTGATCATTTTTTAAATTGTACTATGAAAATAAATGCCTTAGTAATGCCTTGTTAGTAAGATATCCTTAAGAATTACTATTAATTTTTATATTTAGGCATTTTAATCTTTTTTCCTGTAGGATGATGAATCTGATAGTGATGATGATGATGATACAATGGAGCTGATGGCTGAGCTTCAGAAAATCAAAAAAGAAAGAGTAGCTGAGGCTGCAAAAATTGTAAGTTAAATTTTTAGCTACTGTACTTTATGCTCCCAAGTGAATTTATATTATGGAATTAATTTTTGTACATCAGAACAAAAGTGGTAAGCCTGCCTTGAAAATTAATATTTGAAATTTTGACACATATATTTACATGTCTTCTAAATTACACATTTGTCAACTTTTGTAGTTGAAGAAAGTCTTTCTAAAGGTCATAGTATTACATTTCAATTTATTCAACTACTCAAAAGAAATGCATGTAAGCAAGTTAGCTAAGTTTCTTGATATCGACCCAATTTCACCTACTGCCACTAGAGAATATCAGCAATGATGTACAATATTTACATGTTTTATTCAGGCCAACCAAGATAATTAGATAAGTATTTTTAGAATTGGGTAGACTGAAAAGGAACTTTAATTTTTGGGACCCTATAGTACACAGTATTGTGACAATGAGACAATATGTGTTGCCTTTATAACTGGATTAACCCCATCTACAATATGCCAGTGTCTCTTACATGACAAGAATCTGCTGGGCTTATAGACTGTGTATAACATGGCCTCCTCCTCAGAATTAGCACAATATTAATTGCAGTCACATGTGCTAGGGTAAAGCTGAAAGTGAGGAATCCATGTCTGTGGCTGTAAAACAAAGTAGACTCTTTAAACCAAGTAGGTCATGTTATTTTTGTGGTGGACAGTTGCATCATCAGTACTCCTGCCTTGCCCAAAATGTTGAATACCATAGATATAACAAGTGAGGTCACTTGAAAGTTAGCACATTTACAACTCTGACTGTCCAGTACAATAACAAGTCTTCCATTGTCTGTACTGGATCTTCACTATCACAATTTTTGTTCATCTTTCTTGTGCAAACACTCATATGCTACTGCCTTAATTGACGTAAGAGCCACAGATTCCTATATAACCAAAAGGTATGTTCAGCTACAATGGTGGAAGATATTACCCCATTTAAAGAAAATATTCATGGCTTTGAGCAGTCCATATTCTCCATTCTTGGTTCTGTCATGGTTAGGGTCCAGCTAGGAGATAAAACTCCTGAATCTGTCTTGCACTCCATCACATAACTTGTGTTGTGATGTGTAACAGACCATGATGACTTGGACTACAATTAAATTCAGAAGGACTAAGGAAAATCTGCTGATCGACTCCTGCCACATGTGCAACATTGTAAAAAAAAAATTAAACTACTCTTTTTTTTAATCTGACTCCCAACTTTTTCCATGCTGCTACTTGATGGTGATGTTTTTCTGATATTAAAATAAGTTTTATTGCCTGAAAGTTTGAATTTCATAACTCCCTTTAACAAGCTTAATGTTGATGACTTCTGGCTTCCACAAGGAAAGTTTAGCAATTGATTACAGTCAAACTATTGACAAATATGCTTTTGTTGATGCCTTGCCTCTCCCTATGTTGGATGATTTGGCTAATAAGTTTTTTTAATCGGATTTACCCCAAGCAAGTTGGTAAAACCACTAAGACACAACAGATTACTGAGTGTGAAAGAATTAGAAAGCAGAAACATTACTAAGGAGTGAAAGCAATAGAAGAGTCATCAGGAAGACAGTAGATAACAATTGACATTGCATTTAAATTTTTTAAGAATAAACTTAAGCATGGAGCTGGAAGAGAGTTTCACAAGTGAGAAGTGCAAGAAAAGAAACTGCCAGCATAGCCAATTCAATTGTAAATTGATGAGACCTTGTTGCCAATCTAGTACTGTGCTTATAAAGTCTAGGTACCATAGTGAAGAGCTCATCAAAGCAATTACCATGAAAGAGAAAAGGCACAGAGAAGCAACTTTACAGTGGTGAGAAAATGACTGAAGCTGAGACACCATGTCATGACCAATAATATTGCTGATTCTTCTTTTGGATTTTATCAAGAATTTCTAAATATATAGCAGGAGCACTGGACCATATGTAGCAGCAATATTGTAAGCATGGATGAATAGTAGACTTAGATATGTAAGTGTCAGATGTCCAGAAATTGCTGTCGCTTTCTGTCAGCAATACGTCTAGTCTCGCCGAAGCCTAGAAGAGCAGTGGCCTCCCACGTCCACTCGCCAGGTTTTTTTAATCGGTAGTGTGGTTCTCTTATGCAAATAAGTCTGCTGAATAAAAATGGCAGTAGGGCGACGCACACAGCGACCGACTCTCAGAGAATGGTTAAACCTTGAGGCAGCTTAATTTGCTTTGCTCCTGGTAAGTCACTGTCACTTCTATTACACTCCCACCTGATTGTATGATCACATAAGTGACAGTGAGGGACTGGTCGTTTCACCCTTACACTCCTTCGCGGTGGTATAACCATGACTTCCTCCCCGGCTGAATCGTCAGATGTGTCCTGGTCTGAATCATATTCCGGGGGATCATTAAGGATCAAGTCTACTTCTTTCTCGCTTTCAGATGAGGTGTCGCTGCTGCTTGCACTGGAGCTTGGTTCTTGCCATTCATTACTCCCTGACGTTGTGTCACCGCCATCATCCGTTGGTAACAATGAAGTGAGCCGTGGACGTACATCTCCCACGTGTCGCGGTGTCCTGTCGATGACTGTGGACTGTTTATTCCCGTGACATGACCTTTCACAAACTTTGACGTGCAACGTCCGTGCGGATTTTTTACTCAAACTGCGTCTCCTTCTTTATAATGAGTCGAAGTCGCCCGGTTAGGCGAGGGCACAATGTCAATTCCTTTTATTCAAATTTTGTACGAATGCAGAGATTGGCGGGCACAGAAGAGGCAGACACATCATCCCTGGGTGTAATGTTATACCAATACACGGCCTCCATAATAGAGCAGCTCTTTTGCGCAAAAATCTGTTTGATTGTCCGATGACACTTCTCTACAATACCATTTCCAGATGGTTTGTACGTGCAGCGCGGTCGGAATCGGACACCCCATTCTTCCGTGAATTGTTTGAATTGCTGACTGCGGAATGCAGTGTCATTATCAGCCAGGATTTCCGGGGCACTGCGTTCGAAAAACACCAACTCCAATTGCGGATTACGTGTGCAGCGCCTTGCCAAACTAGTGGCCGCCAGATTGAAAACCGTGTGGGGTTACAATCGATCAGTCAAAAATGGCGACCGTTATAGTGTGTAATGTCCATTCCCAGGCGACTCCAAGTTTCCGCACACTGAGCTCTCCCTTCTGCCGCGTGACAGAAGCTGGATCTATTGACTGACGCTGTTCACAACTTGACGACCGATCTTACTGCTGCTTTTGACACAGGCGGGTTGATCCTACATGCGAAATATAGTGTCCGTTTAACTCCAGGGTGCCCGCTGTGTCGATGAATCTCAGTTAATTGAGCAAGGCTCGGGTTTCCTACAGCAGAAGCACATACTGGTTGAACAGGTTCAAGTTCCTTCACATTGTTGAACCATCTCTGGGGAACTCAGCAAGTCAGCTCGGTTCTGGTCAGATCTAACTAGCGCTATGTCAACGGAAAGTTTATACTCTTTCACAAGAGAAGTTAGAGTTTCAAGTCGTCGCCTTATGAGCATCTCGCTAGCGTCCTTGGTGTTCAGCCGAGACTTTCCCGTAAGGGCAATGGTACACGCAGAGGGTATTACATGTGAACACAGACTCCCTCTGCGTGTACGATTGTACTATTCGCCGGGTTTTTAATCGGTAGCGTGGTTCTCTTATGCAAATAAGTCTGCTGCATAAAAATGGCAGTAGGCGTGCACGTTCTATAGGTTGACCGACTCTCAGAGAATGGTTCGACCTTGTGAGGCAGCTTAATTCGCTTTTGCTCCTGGTAAGTCACTGTCACTTCTATTACAGTAAGATAGACACCGGGGAGAAAAACTGTCTAGCACAACACAATGAACCAACTTTCTTAGCAACTGACCTAGAATATATTCAATATAGTCTTTGCAATTTGTCAGCAGACAATATAAAGTCTGAGAAGACATAACAAGTTTCTCTCCTGGAGGTCTGCATCAGCTATGCAGAAAGGGGTCTCTCAGATACAAAGTTTTTAACATCTTAGACTTAAAGAATGCTTGCCATCAAAATCCTGTAAGAGATTCAGACAAGCTATTCATTGTTTTTTAGGTTAATCAAAAACTCTACCAGTTTCCAGTTGTACTGTTTAGTGAAACAAGTGTAGCACTGATCTTTTAATAAATGATAAACAACTTCATTGTTAAACACAAACTGAAAGACACTTGAATTTGCTTAGGCAACATAACTGTGACCAAAATGAACACAAACTTTTTTTAAGTCTTAGAAAAGCAGCTTTTCAAGATCTTATCAATCCCATCAATTGATATGTTTGGATATACTATAACTCAAGGTACTATAAAATTCAAATTCTACAAACCAAAAAAGACTCTACTTACAAATGCTACTCAACCTTGGAAATGTCATAGGTCAGAGTTGCTATTAGACATACTATTCCAAACAACCCACAAGGTAGTGGAAGACTTTATCATTGACTCCTACTACTCACAGTTATTCTATTATCCACTAATTACCCAAGTTATCTCCCTAATGCATTACATACTATCTATTCCTTGTGTATCAATATTAACATCAATCCCCATGAGGTTCTTCACATTCCAGTACATATGACTCTTTGGTAGATGAAGCATATCACAAAACATCTTCAATATGCTCATCTGCATTCTGAATGCATGACAATCTACAGTCTCTCTCTGGGTCATTGGCCAGTCCAAAGGACATAACCCTGAACTGGAACAGGCCTATATGGCATGAAATACAGCCTTTTCTCTGTCAGCCTTATCAAGGGTTACCTGCCAATACCCCAATCTCAAGTCAATTGTGGAGAAGCATTTAGCTCTCCCCAACAGGGCTTGTATATTGTCTATCAAAGGCAGTGAGGGGCCAGGGTTTTCAAGATGTCGTTTAGCATCTTGAAGTCAACACAAAATCTGTGCCCACCATCCTTCTTATCCACTACCAATATTATTAATATTGTGGGGTTGAACTCTGTGGGCTTTATGTTGGTGTAGACAATCCTCCCCCAAGATGGCATTTGAAGTCACATAGAAATCATGGATGATCTTTATCCCCATATTTCCACTGGGAGTCTTACCTTTCCCATTATCTTCATTGGTCTTCCATCTGCCTGACTAATCTCTGTCAGGTCTTCTCAGCCACCCTTTTCCGTCAAGCCTCTATACTTGCTTTCTTTCTTTAAGGAAATCAATGTCCTTGTATCTATCAAGGCCTTCATTGTTGATTCTCCTATCATCGCTTCACAGGTCAGCTCTCTCTTTTGGGTCAGTAGGGAGAACACCCTAGCTGTCCTCTTCCTAGAACAATGACCCTCAGCCCAACCGAACATGGGTGCTGGCAACAATAACCCCCTACTATCACTACTATAGGGGACCTCCGACTGTTTTGTTCCACATCACAGTGTTCCCAAGCGAGTGTTTTGAGATCCAACCCTCCTGGCTTTGTAGTGGCAACTTCTCCTCAGGTGTCCTGGTTCATTGCGAGACCAGCACCTTTTCTCAGAACACTTCTTGGTGAAATGACCAACCTGGCCACATGCCTAACACAGCACTGGGCTACCTTCCCCTCTACTTTTGGGGCAGCTCACAGGCGTTTTCCTGGTTTTGTTGAGTAGGGTCATGCTTAGTGGCTAGGGGGTCAGGAACCTTCCTGATCCTACACCATTCTGCCTTATGGCCATGACAACTGCATCTGAACATGTTAATTCATTGTGGTCCTGAGGTAATCCCCACTATGTTGGACAATGCCTTGTGACCCTCATAATGGCAGGTCCAGCACACCAACCCTGACTTGCCAGGGATGGGCATATAAAATCTTTGGCCCAGTGTCCATGGCCTTCTATGGAGATTTTCCTCCTATAGTTTTGGTTCAACCTTCTCTCGCTTTACCTTCTTCCCCCTGCTCTGTCTGCTCAGCTCCCAACTCTGTACCTGTGCTCTCCTTCCTTTTGCCTTCACTAGAATTCTCTGGCTATCCTTTACCAGGGCAATAGCTGACAACAGCCTAACTCAGGCCTCTTTAATTATCTCATGCCTCACATGCTCATTGACCAGGGCCTCCACATACAGATCGGCCAACTGGGCCTGTATGGCAGAATTTCCCCTCACTTCCTCTGGGAACACCAGAGTGGCCAACTCCTCAACCTTCACTCACAATTCCCCAGGCATTTCATCCCTCATCTAGGCCAACTTCATGAGGCTTCTCATTGCCTCCACTACCATCCTCTCATTTGTATACTCAGCTGCCAGTGGCCTTCTCAACTCAATCCACCCTAACTGGGGGTCTATCATCAACTGGACCCCTATGAATTTGGAGACCGGCCCTTCCACTAAATACACCATTTCTTTCTCAGATAGTTCATATATTAGTTGTCTCTTCTCGATATACACCAATCATTCCTTTAACTCCTTCAGATTCCCCTGAAAGGTTGAAACCGGTTTCTCCTAGCAGCTTCTTCAAGCTAGCTGTTACCCAAAGGCCAACTCTCTCTCCACCTTCTGAGATTACTAAGACCTGTGCTCACTCATTTCCCTAATTGAATACTAGTAGGTCGTAACAACGTCGCAAAAAGAAACAGAGAAGAGGAAAGGAAAATACCGAAAAGTGATCTACCTGTTTCCTGTCCAGCAGTCAGCCTGGTTGCTGTATTCTGCTGTCTTTTCTATTATTTATTTATTTTTTTATTTTTATAACCATATGGTTGAAAATGACCAATGTCTGTGGTTCACTTTCTTTCTCTTTTCTTGATCGTCCACTACTGGGCTGATTGTGGTAACCTAAAGGTGAGTATGTTGGTCATGGCACCAGTTATGACATCACAATCCTGTCACCAGGCAAGTTCATGGTCGATACTTATGGCCAGCCTTTGAGTTGGTAGTCCCAGTACTCAGTCCCACCCTGCCCATGTTTGTTTTAGATCACAGAGTGGGCAAAGGCTGTGTCGCCGATCCAGTAGCTTTGGCGAGATGACGTCACAATGAACAAAGTAAAAGACAGCTGTGTAACACAACTTTATATCAAAGGTTCATACAATGAACATTCTACTCACTAAATTAACATGATTTTCAGCATCTTCACTCTGTGGTTTATTCAGGCCAACCATTCAGTTGTATTTGGTAGTCTGGAACAAGACCGGAGTTCTTTCTGCAGAAGTTGCAAAGTGGGTCTTGAACAAACTGGCAACACATCTCTCTCACAAACGACACCTTGAGCTGTCTGGTTCCTTCTCATCTCTTGCCTCACTCATCTGTATTTATGGACCCTCATGCAAACCCAGCACAATGTATGAAGTGGTTGGGAAACTGATTGCCTGAACAAATTTGGGGAGATCTCTCCCTCAAAGAGTGGTGGTGACAGAATATCGATCCGCTCAACTCCTTCCATCTTGTGTGGGTGCCTCTCACCATCACCACCTGAAGGGCACAGGCAATTCCTCCACCTTCCTTGAAATTCTACCACGGCCTTTATTTCTCTCTTTGTCTTCTGAACAATTGTGTTCCCAGAGGTTAGGTACGGTCTAGACCAAATTACTGGATTCAATTATCAATCAAAATTTCCATCAGTTACATCTGGGATTTGTCACCCTCACCAGCTCTTTGGTCAACGCATGATAAAAAGAGACAATTCCTTTTATTTTAATAAATTTGATCGTGTTTTAGGCAGACGAAAAAGAAATATAACTACAATCGCATTCCTGTTTGCCTTTGGAAATTTGTTGGTCTTAAAATCCAAGTCTTATCAACTGACTGAATTTTGGCTAGAGACTTGCCTTTGTAGGTGGTCTTCCTATTACCCACTTCGTTCAATGAGTGGACCACTGATGCTTTATCTTGTTCTCTCATTGACAATTGAGGTTGTTAAAATATAATCTATTCTTCCACATGGGGTTGATTAGACACTTAAGAAAATACCATCACTTAATATTAATTTGATTAAAAACAGATTGGTTCTATGCTCACCATTGGCAGCATCTCAACCCTGGGGAGAGAAAAGAAAACAAATATCCTTTCCTTTCGTTTTTCTTGTTTTGTTATCAGTATACATTCAGTCTATCAAAAAACAGCATTTCTTTTCTTGTTTTCAATCTATTTTTTAAAGACTTTTTCCCAATTTACCAGCACCTTCTTAATAGCATCACACTGCATGGATCTCCTTTTGCACAATCATGTCTTTAAGGACAAATATATCGATTTTGAGCCATTTATCTTGAATTAGTTTTGCGGAGTACACAGACTGAACAAAGGATTTACTGTCAACATAGCATTTCACAATAGGTGAGCCTCCACTGAGCTTCAATACTTCTTTCTTTAGACATATTCCTGCTTCAGCAGCATCAAGCAGGGCCATAGTTTCTGCAGCCATAACAGATTTCACAACTGGGGATGGGGAGGGCTGGTCTTCATCTGTCTTAAACTTAGCTAGCAGTCAGCCACAATGACTGACCCAAACATACTACAGTAATCCTTGCACCAAACCACCACATTCTTTCATACCATACTACATCCATCATAATACTGCATTGCTTCTATGAAGTCCTAACTAGTCCCCATATGTACAATTTGTCTGTGAGGTGGGTGGGGAAAAACGACTTTTAAAAATTTGATGGATATTTACAATGAAAACAAATTTATATACAGAAAACAAAACAGTGTTAGTAATAGACATCCCTATAATCCTTAAATTTATTTTTTAAGCATTTCATCCCAATCAAAGCAGGAATGCTACTAGCAAGCAAGGGGTTATAGAGAGTGGAAGTAAGAGGGGGGGGGCGAGGAAAGGATAAAAAGAATGGCAGTCAAGATCAAGGCATCAAATTTTTGAAGATTATAGTTAACAGGGAAGCAAGTAAGAGGAAGGGAGTTCCACTGTCAGAAAGTGTCAGAGAAGAAGCTGCCGGAGTAGAAGAAGCATTTACATTTAACTGTTTGGACAGTAAATGGGTGGGATTGAGATGCCAACCTAGTAGCACGTTTAAATTCGTGCAGTCAGGGCATCAGTGAAAATAGCTCGTCAGAGCAGTTGCCATGAAAATATTTGTAGAAGAGACAGAGGGAAGCTACATTACGTCTGTGAGAAAGTGACTGGAATTGAGATGCCAGGTCAGGACCGATCACATTGCATATCCATCTTTCGATTTTTGTCAAGAACCTTATGTAGAAGGCTAGCATGCCAAAACCCTGTCAAATGTCTTTGAGATATCTAGAGCCACAGCTTAAGTTTTGCCGTTATTATCAAGAGGTTAGTATACAAATTCAGTTATGACCGTAAGCACGTCAGTGGTAGACCGGGTAAAGCAGAAACCATATTGTTTGTCAAGGAGTAGATCATAGGAGGTAAGTTGCTTAACCACTTCAGCATTGATTAAAGTCTCAAAGTCTTTGCCAAAGAGTTGTAGGAAATTGATAGGACAGTACTTAGATAGGCCAGAAGGATCTCCAGAGTTCTTAAAAACTGGGGCAACAGATGAGGACTTCCAATAGACTGGAAATCAAGAGTCAGTTAATCAATGGAGAGAACTGGAGCCAGCTCAGGAGCACATTTCTTTAGGACTATGGCTGATATCTCGTCTGTAGTCTCATATGCAAATGAGAATGACAACATAAATAGAGAGCAGAGGGTGAACAAAGGGCAATCATCAGTGAACCTGTTTGCTAAATGTAACGTGGAGAACTGTGCTACAATTGATACTACTCGGAGAGAAATTGACAACATAACAATGGCGTTACCAAAAGGAACCTTGAATGCGCTGGAAGATCCTAAACACATAGACATGGATCAGAGCATTTGCAGCATTTGCAAGAGAGATACCAAGAAATTGAGAGATACCAAGACTGAAGGAGGAGAAAACAAGATAACGGATTTATTTCTTGCTACTGGTGTGTCTGAAGCAGGGAAAAATTTTCAACAATATGTTACCTGAGCAAATTAGAAGAAATGACATTAGAAGAAATTGTCAAAGTTATAAAAAAAAGAACATAAGACCAAAGAAAAGATTGGTCGTTGCTGAAAGAACCAAGTTTTTAGAGACCAAGACAAGACGAGCACCAAATGAGTCCATTATACAGTACTTACATAGATTAAAAGAATGCGCTAAGTACTGTGAATTTGAAAAGTTGTGAACTCTGGAAATGACCATAGAAGATGAATTAATTCTTCTCAGAATAATTGAAGGTTTGCAAGACCAGAACCACAAACGAAAAATACTGGAAGTTTTACAAAGTTGTAACTTGGGTTTGGAGGCTAATGTTTAATTTTTACAACAGTTAAAGTTGATTAAGGAATTTAATCAACCAAAAGAAAAATTTATGGCATACAGGACAAGCACAACCAAGTCTATAATTAAATGTAGGTACTGTGGAAAAAAAATCACAAGAGAGACAAGTACAAATGTCCTGCATTAGGAAAAGTATGCTCAAATTGCAAAAAAAAAGAGACCATTTTCAGAACGTATGCAAATACAAAAAGAAAATAGAAAGAATACAAAAAATACCAACTCCCTCCAAAGAGGCTGAAGTATTTACAGTGAATATGCAAAAAAGGAGAGAAAAAAAGATAAATGGCCAAATATTTACCATGCAAGTTGATACAGGCAATGAAGTCATGCTGATACTAAAAAAATTTTGGTGTCAAATTGGGACGGCCTAAATTTAAAAAAAAGAAAAAAAAAGCAACATCCAATTGAAGCAATTTAATGGAACAACTATAAAAATAATGGGTACATTTCAAGGCAATTTTGAAACATACGCATTTTGAAATAATTCCCATTACTGTGGTAGAATGCGAAAAAGATCACGGATTACTAGGAATTGACGTGTTAAAAGTGGATACAACAAAATTAATCAATTCCATGGAAGCACAAAATGAAATGGGAGTGTTAAAAGGCTATAAAGCAAGTATTTGACTAAAAAAGAATTATTACCCAAAATATATAGTCGAGAAAAGTTCCAATTCATATCCTTACCTTTAGTGGTGGCCAAGTTAAACAAAATGATACAAGGCATACTAGAAAGAATGATTCAAGGTGGTAGCAATTGGGCATCACCAATAGTAGCGATAAAGAAACCTGACAGAGATTTAAAGATTTGTGGTGATTACAAAATAGGGGTAAATCACCAGATATGTTTGGACTCTTTTCCATTGCCAAATATCAAAACTGCGAGCCACAAGTTAGCAAAAATGGAACACTTTGCGAAAACTGATCTAAAGGCAGCATACAACTGTAGAATAACAACACAATAAACAGCACTTACTGGCATAAGGGTCCCAGCTAGTGTCCAGCTGGCAGACAAAAATAAAGCAGGTTGTAACTCAATACAAACCCTAGATTTATTATGCAAAATACATAATTTTGGCACAAGGCGTAAAAAGGGGAGGGGTTGAGGCTGGTCTTAACTAACTATCCTATACCTAGCTAATCTGATTCACAACCTATTCACCACAAGAACTCATCCATCACCAATCAATCCTTCATACACCATAATACCGCATCCTCTCAAGGGAGACCTACAAAACGCGCCCCATACAGTAAAGATTTAATGATTAATAAATACTTAAAAATCTATAATGAAATATGAGAAGGGGGGGAGATGAACCCCAAAACCAACTAAACATAGATACAAAAGTGAACTAAACATAACTGTTGTTAGTAGGTCCCACCCTCAAAAAAGAGAGGCCGCTGTATTCTGCCCATTGGACAAAATCAAGAGGCTCTCTCGCTAAGGGAGTGGGAAAAGTGAAAATATAGACTGACATGGGGTATAAAAAGCTGACCCAGTCAAGATCAAAAAGAGGGCCAAAACAAACTGGGGAGGTTGGGAATCTTGACTTGGATCATAACCAAAGAGGCTGCTGCTGGGAACAAGCTAGGAACATTTACTCACATTAACTAGGAACACAAAGCTTGTCTAACCTAAACAAGGGGAGGGCTCCACAGGAAACCACCCCAATGTGAGTTCGGTTGACCTAAAAGAGAAAATCAAGGCTAGCCCCGTTCAAATGAACCAAGCTCGCCTCAGTCACCCACCTTTTGCTGAAGACTGTCAAATGCAAGCAATTTCTATCAGTTCTAATCTTCATCTTGAGCTGATGCTCAAAGAATTGGATCAGATCCTGATGAGAAAGACGGGTTGCCTCGCAAGACTTCCTCCTGTTGCGTCGTCCAAATCACCATTTGGGCCATGGCTAGCAGCGTCAGAAACACCATTCATTTCACCCCAGAATACGGGGGTGACACATTGTCACACACGTATGTGCGATCAATAGGCACAAGCTTTTCGGGAGAGAGATGAGCCGTCAGCTTGCTGACATAGTCCCATAAGGGGCGGACCCCGGGGCAATGGTAGGTGTGCAAAGCCGTTTCTTCTAAGGCCACAGCGTTCACAGTCTGGCAAATTCGCCAAGCCCCATATGAAGACCTTGTCATTGAGAGGCAGCCAATTCCGGGCCAATCACCAGGTAAGTGAAAACTCAGGGTTACTGAGGTAATCCGCCATAATCAAATCTCCTTTCAATGCGTGGTGTAGGAAAGCCAACCTCGAGGAGAGTTTGTGGCTCACCAAGTGTGGCATTCCCAGCCCCCCATGACACAGACGTTGTGCACACTCGTCTGTCGACCCAATTCCCGCATCCCCTCCATAAAATGTAGGATAGCAAGTGCTCGAGCAGCTTCTTATGGTTGTCACAGAGAGGGAGTACGGACAATCAATAAAGGACAATCTGGGAAAATGTAAGTGGCACATGCCTCCACCCTGCTCTTCATGGACAACCTCCGTCGACGCCAAGTCTGACCGGCTGCGTCGACCGTTGCTCGTACTTCAGACCAATTTTTCTCCAGCTGGAGGTTGGGTCCAAACCACACTCCAAGAATGCGGACAAGACTGTCCATCCAACTGAAGGGTCCCTGAAGATCAACACCCCCCTTCCAGGCACCTAACTGCAAGCCGGGCGACTTGTCGCAGTTAATCTTGGCCCCTATCACCTTTTTGTACCGATCAAGCGCCTTCAGTACCGCCTCAATTTTGCTGCGGGACAACACAAAAGCAGACACGTCATCCGTGTACGTGGAAACCCTGGCTCGAGCCCCTCCAGGAACAGCGATTCTGCATAGGGCTGGACTGCACGCCCTGTCCCTTAGCCAGTGAAGGAGAGGCCCCAACGCCAAAGCATAAAGTAGTGGCAACATTGGACAACCCTGACGAACTGGGGGAGCGATACAGGAGACTAATCCAGCAGCAGAAATTGGGTTCGAATCCGACGGCCTGCAGGGCAGCAGCAAGGTAGCGATGGTCAACCCTATCAAATGCCTTGGACTGATCCAAATTGATCAGCGCGGCCTCATCGTCGTCTTTTACACCCTCTATGATCGTGTGGATCAGATGCAGGTTGATCTGAATTGTTCAGCCCCTCACAGAACAAGTTTGCTCAGGACCGAACAGAGACTCGGCGACTGACTGCAAACGCTCCTGCAGGATCTCGGCCAAAATCTTTAACTCTGTGTTTAGCAGAGTTATGGGCCTATAATTATCTAAATCCCGCCCAACACTCTTGCCCTTTTTCAACAGCATGATCACACCCCTGGAAATCCTGTTGGGGATGGACCCCGACCAGAACCAGTTGTTGAACACCACAGTCAAAATCAGGACAAAGATGTGCGACAGACTCAAGTACAATTCATAGGGCAAACCATCCAGACCGGGTGACTTGCCTCTGCCGACTTTCGTCAATGCCGCTTAGACTTCGCCCTCCGTGATCTCTCCCTCGCAGCTAGCCGCTTCAGTCGGCAAAAGCCGAGGAAAGTCAGCCAAATAGCTACGAAACCCCTTCTCACAGAGACCAGGCTCCTTGGTAAACTGGCTCTCGAAATGCTGCCAAAATGCCTCGCACATGTTGTCAGTGGCCTGAAGAGTATGCCTCTCCAGGATTTCGATTTCCCGAATGTAACGATTGCTACCTCAACGGATCTCTTCCTTGCGCAAATCTTCGCCCATGTTCACAGCTTCGGAAGACATCTTGCTTAACCTATGTCTAATTACCTGGCCCATGTAATAATTCGCTACTCAAACGCTCCAGGGCCTCCCTAGCTAAGGCTATTTCTGGGATCTCCCCCCAGCCACCGTTGGGAAACCTAGCCTTAAGCATCTTCACCTTCTCAGCTCTATCTAGTCTTAAGTCTCTGCCACCACCTATTCCCGATAACCGCCTCCACTAACTCCCGCTGCACTAAGCTAGTTAGCTGCTCCTGGAAATCCCGCCTGTCCAATAAGGACAGATTGAACTTCCAGTAACCAGCCATTCTAGGCCTATGATCTAATGCCACACGGGCACAAACGAGTTTGTCGTCCGTATAGCCTACCCAGTGAAACATGGGACAATCTAACAAATCTATGTCAGCTCCTCTAACTAACATTCTGTCAAGGTAGCTAACTACCTTGTCACAAGGCCAGCTAAGAGTCCACGTCCACATTTTTCTTCCCCCTGGAACGGTGGGGAGGGGAAGAGGTGGATGTATGAGGGGGTGTTGAAGCTGGGCTGAGGAGAGAGTTGGAGGGAGAGGGGGATGTAACACAGGTAGGGGAAGAAGAGAGACTCCTTGATTTGGGCATTGGAACAGTTTCTTTAGGGGAAGCAGGGACGGATAGGGACCTGGTTTTGTCCATGCCCTACTATGCCCAGAGTACTTTTGCGACCGCATTTCCACCTCCTCTTCCCCCTCTCTACTTCTCTTTAGAGAAGAAGCCCAAGGTGGTGGCATAGTGTCAACCTCCATTTCCATTTCAGTGTCTTGCCTTTTATGTTGCTGCTGCTGCTGTTGTTTCTTCTTGGGTTGGGGTGCTTGTTTCACCTCCTTTTCTGCCTTTTTTGTGCTTTCTTCCTGTCCCTACTTTGTCTGCTGCTGTGTAGGTACATTCTGCTTTGTTGCAGTCTCATCTTTTCTGGGGAGGGAGAGGGCACATTTTTTGACCTCCTGCTCACCACCTCTTTCCAGGTACCTTCGGGGCCCTTCTTCCCTACTCCCTTCTCTGTAGGTACTGCTACTGCTGCTGTTGTTGGCCGAGTTGAAGGCTGAGGATATTCACCAGGGCACTCTTTAGCCATGTGTCCCGAGGTACCGCATGACCAACGGCATGGTTTCCGGCCTTCAACTACGACCTACATCCTTCTTTCCCGGCATATGAAAACATTGGAAACTCCTTTGCATCAGGGTGACTTGCAATTCTGTGTTCCCGGTTGCATTTCCTGATTTGCCTAGAATTGCCTTGACCTCGTCTACCTTGCCGAATTTGGAAAAGTATGCCCCCATTCTGTCTTTGCTAATGTCCACCAGCACCCCATGGACCGTAATCCTTGTCTTCTGTGTGCCCATATATTCGGTTTGTAACATTATATTTTTGGTGGTCAACACACTACCGTCTATTTGCTTTGCATCTAGTTCAATGGGAAGGAGAATGTCCCAAATCGCATTTGTCCTTCTTGCTAAAACTCTCGGATTAATTTTGAGAGTCTTAAGGACCTCTTCCATGGTCTCCCTACCTACCCCAACAATTTACGACTTTTAACGTCTGAGGTTAACAGGGAAACAATTCTTGTATTCACGGCCTCAAAAGCTTCCGGGACTTTGAATGAATTCTCGAATTTACTATGCTGTGCTTCATAATATTCAGCATTTTTTTTAACTGGGTTATTATTAAACCAGGCCGTTTTCACAGGTGACACCGGCGGTGATATAGATGAATTGTCTGAATTTTATTCCATCATGGTGGATGGCCACCACAACGGGACAAATAAACGGTTTCTCTTTTTCTTGTTTTTTTGTGTTATTGTTTTTTTTTCCCCAAGCAAGAACGAAACAGTCAAGAACAAACAAAATAAAATAAAAGAAGAACATGGATAACCAAAGGCAAAACAAAAAACAATTCAAACAAATAAACACAAAAATTAATGCAAACAAAAACCGTGGGGAGGGAAAAAATTACAGGCAAAGAAATAAAGGAAAAGAACACAAATCTCCAAATATATCTGAAGAAATAAACTGAAAAGTAAAAACTGAAAAAAATTCAAACGAGTTTTTAGAAAATCAAATTAAAAAATCAAATAAAGAAAAACGTAATTTCACAAAAGTTCTTCGTACAACTCAACCTCATCCAATTTCAATAAATCAAAAAAAAGGCTTGATAGTGAACCAGTCACAAATCAACTCAATACAAACCCTGCAATATTTATTATTGTAAAAAATACAACAAATGTGGCACAAGGCCAAAAAGTGGGTTGGGATAAAGGACGGTCATCACTTGTCTTAATATAAAACTTAGCTAGCCACAACCACTGACCTTATCATACAAAACAATATTCCTTTCACCAAAACAACACATTTATCCATATCTTTCTTACTACATCCACCAAAACACCTCTTTGACTCAATGAAAATCCTAAATACTCCCCTTATGTACAAATATTGTCTGTGGGGGAAGGGGCATAAAAACAATTTTTAAAAAGATCCCCAATGAGTATATACAATATGACAAAAATATTTACAAGAAACCAAACAAAAAATAGTGTTAGTAATAAAAACTCCTACAAACTTTAAATGTGGCAGAAATATCAGTTAACCGGACGAAATCGATGCGGGACTATGAAAATAAAGGACACATTCATTCCTCCCAAGCATTCACACAGGCACACACTCATTCATACACAACAAATACGAAAAACACACACGCGAAACGAAAGGCACCCTGCATCCACCAGAGAACTCTCATCACTAAACGAGGGAGGGGATAGGGAGTTAAACTAAAGGAAAAAAAGTGGGGACAGAAATAAAAGGGACCAATGAACAAACACACCCTAGCTAAGTTTACCGGAACAGGAAAGAAAAACTAAAAGAATAAATACAAAATCCTACTCTAACCTAATCTCGGGATGGATTGCCTATGTTCAACCCAGGAAAACAATATCCTAATGCCTAACCGGCATCAAAGTGCCACTCAAGGTCAGCCCCTTTTACTCAGCACATACGCGCAAGATTCACCCACCTTTTGCCAAATTCTGATGAGGTGAGCCGTCACCTTTCCGTCCTAATCTTGACTTTAAGCTGATGTTTAAAGAACAAGATCAGTTGGGAAGAAGTGAACTTCTCGCCCTCATAGAATTCCTTCTGACGTGTCGTCCAAATCATGACTCTCATAACCCCTACCAAGCAACAGAACACATAGTGTTCAGCCATCGTCATCTCGACACCACATTGCTACAAACAGAACTGGCTTCAAGGACAAAAAACTTTCCCTGCTGCATGCGAACCATGAGGCCTTCAACAAACCTGCAAAACGGCACTACTGCCTTTGCACTGAAAAAAGGCATGACCAATAGTCTCGACTTTCCCCGCACAGCGATGACAGTTTGGATATTTCTCCAAGCCTGCTGAACAAAGTCTCTTGACACCCAGAGGGCTTCACGAATCACCAGCCAGGTGAGTGATGCCTCATCAATATCCCAGGAGGCATTTCAACCCATTTGTCCAAGGCCATATACCCCGAAATGGTTTCACGTCCGGGTTGTTATACCCTGTTTTTGCCCTATAAAGATCTAAATGGCTCAACATCCGGCATTCCAATCCCCTGTTGTTTTTACCCGACGAGATGTCGTGGGTCAAGGACGGCAAGATCTGCCAAAACAAAGCAGTCGTCGGCATGGATATTGGACGAAACAAACCCCAATGAGACGTAAAACCTTATCCTTTATGGTAACATCCAGCACGCAAAGTCTGCCCGCCAGATCCGCGAAGACAAGGGTACATGCAGCCTTCAAAGACCTGCTCACTAGCCAAGAGACACCCCTCGAACGACCATCGAAACATGCTGAATAAAGGGCGAACCCCTTAGACAGAATGTCCTCACGGTCATGAGAAGAAAACCGGGTCTCTTGCACACAACACACATTCACCCCGAGGCGCTGAAGGTCACGAAAGAGCCTCGCCCTGTGAAACTCTGACCTCAGACATTTACACTAGCTAACCAGAGCGCCATGATGAAAACAGATTAGGGTTGTGATACTGGTTTGAACATGGCCGGAGTCAGGATACCAACAGCCTCTCCCATAGACCCATGGCCCATCTCAGTCTTGATGGTGCCGTTTTGGGAGATACCGCCAATATCCCAAGGAAAGGTCAGTTTTAATGCTCTATAGAGGGAGTGGTGAACAAAAATCGGGACCCTCCCTGCACAGAATTGCTTCATTTTCTTTAATTTTTCACTATCAAGTTCTGCAATAGGCGGGGGAATTTTGAAAGCGGCTAAAGCTTCATCGAGCATTGCCCAAGCATGCTTCACCCCCGCCCCAGTCCTTAATACAGTGAGAACCCTTTCTGCCGCAGGAAAGTTCTCCGGTTCTTCAATGTTTTTATCGGCGAACTGCTTCATAGATAATAGATATTTTAGATCATTTAACCTATTGTCATAGACCCGCGCTTTTTCCGCCTGTAAATGGGATATTCTGCATACGTCCTGTCCAAGGTTGTACATGAGTTTAGATTTTTTTTTTTTTTTTTTTTTTTTTGAGAGTTTGATTCTTGATTGGGGCTCTGGGCCCTTTTGTCTTGGGGAGGTGGCATTCGAGTTTTTATGGGAGAAGAATTGGGGGTGTGACGGGGAGTATAATTCCGTCGAAAAGGGCTGGGGTCTCTATTGAGAGGGCTTAAGATCTGGGAAGAAGTGGATGGAGTGGCGGGTAAAGATTTTTCTCTACAGAGAGGGGTTGAGTGTTGGGAAGAAAGAGGCGGGTCAGGGGAATCGGAGGGAGTGCTTTTCTTTGTAGAGATGACCTTTGGATGACTAGATGAAGAGGCCTGAGGTGTTATGTTGGACAGTTGGAAGCACTTTCTTAGTGGGGGGGGATTTGCGTTGTTCATCTAATTTCTGCTTTAGAGCCTTGATCTTTTCAGTTTTTGCAAAGCCTGGATCGTACTTGCTTTGTAGCTCCTTCAATGTGGGTAAGGAGGCCGGGGCTTCACCCTTACTGTTGACGGGAGGAGTGGGGCTGTTAGTGCCTTCTGTCCTAGGGGCTTCAGGGGACTGAGGACCCACTGTCAGACGCTTCCCTCTAGCCCTGCCAGCCACCTGCCATTCCCCTTTTTCCTCCTCCACAACTGCACTTGCAGTGACAGAAGGGCTCTTCGGGGAATGGGGGCTTTGATGTTGGCCCAACTGGTGGTTTCACCACTCTAGTCCTGGCAGCTGTCATGCCCATTACAGGCGAGGCGGATTTTAAAGACTCGGTCAGAGGGGGGGTTTGGTCAGTAGGGACCCGACTTCCAGAGGCCTTCTTCTCTGGACAGGAAGAGGAGAGATGACCAACCACTCCGCACTTCCAACAAATTGGTTTTCGGACGGTCACAATGACCGGCAGTTTCAGGTCCCCTACGTCAAGACAGTTGGGGATAGAGCGGAAGGCCTTTTGATCGAGCATAATATCGAAGCTCCATCCCCCAACCGGGCTATCGCAAGAAGCACCCAGAATCTCACCATACTGGGCAAAGAAAGCCGCCAGGTGCTCTCCAGGGACCTCAAATACTGCTAAACTGGTCTTTCACGGGCCCTCGTATTCTGTTTGAAGAATCAAATCTTTGCTTATTAGCTTTCTGCATGAAGCTCTGACGCAGTCTTCGGCGGTGGGTAGCAGCACGTCCCACATGAAAAAGCCCTTGCCCTTAACGATTCGGAGAGGCTTAAACCCGAAGGACTCCAGTGCTTTCAACACTGTGTCTTTGGTTGAACGACAAATTTTGTGCGAACGCTTGTCGATGACAAAAACTGATACTATTCTCTTTTCGATCTTCTTTAGTTCCACTGGATCCACTAAGAGTCCACCTTCTACCACAAGGTGAGCGTAACTCTTGGCACGCTCCAGGAACTCCACGATATCAATAATACATTTAGGTGGGGTCTTCCAACAACAGGGTGAGTCCCCGGCCTCGGTCTTGTCTTGTGGGCCATTCTTGGCTGCCATCTTTTTTTTCCAAATTTTGGCCATTATCAGCCACCGTAGATTTTTGTTCTTTGCTGTGTTGGCCATTATTGGCCTCCATACTTTCTGTATTTTCTTTATTTTCTTTTAACCCAGCACCAACATCCTCATTAGACAAGCAGAATCAAGGGCTGGATATTCCTCCAAACTGTCTTTATCAGGGGGGTTGAACAAATGCTTCCTTATAGATTTTCTATAGTCAGCCAAAGTTAATTTTTTTTTAATTGCCAGAAAAGAAAGTGCTTTTTTTTCCTTCTTTTCCATTTTTTTAAATATCAAAGGGGTGGGAAATAATTAATTAATTCCGCCTTATAGGCAAAAAAACTAAAGAAAAATTAACGTTCAAAAAAAATATCACAAAAAATGCAAAGCGAGACAAACAAGCAAATAAAAGAACAGAAAGGACCAAAAAAAATAAAACGTACAATAAAAAGATTTAAATGTTCGCCTAAAGGCGAAAAACTATAAATTTAAAAAAAAGGAAAGCTTGAAAAGAAAAAATGAAAATGCTAGACAAAAAAGAAAAACAAAGAAAATATGAAAAACAGGCAAAGCTAGTCACAAATACAAGATGGCTTACGCCAAAACAAATAAACAATAGAAAATAAACAATACAAATGTTAGAACCAAATAAATGGACAAATCGACAGAAAAAAAGTTAGAAAAATTACATAGACAAATATACAATACAAATTGGGAAACAAAAAAAAACACGAAAAACTTAAGATATTAAAAGGGCAAGAATTAAAGAATTAACAGTAAAAAGAAGGCTAAAAACAGGTAAGGTTTATAAACAAAAGAAAACGAAGATATAATTAAAAGAGAAATTAAAGAAAATGCAAATCAAAAAGGAAAACTAAAAAAAACAAAGAAAATTTTAAGGAGGTAAAAATTAAAAAAGAGGTTGGTAAAAAAAGGAAAAGAAAAAAAATCAAAAATCTTTTTCTTTCTTTTTTTTTTTTTTTCCGAAACAGACTTAGCAAGAAAAATTAAGAAAAACGGTAATAAAATATAAAACTTAACAAAAACTGAAAAAAGTCCAAGCAGTATCTGTCAAAAGAATAGCACAGCACAAACTAATGACGTAACAGTCAGGGAAAGTTGGCTTCAATACAAACCCTGCAAACTAACTGATGAATCAAGCTGGTATTTATACAGAAATACCTCCACTCATGTACCAGCAGCCAATCACAACCCAAGCAATGGACTATCCCACTTGAGCACAATGAGATGCTGCATGGCACCATTCTCAAGGTGGAGTGTTCATTCACTCAGCTTGTTCCACAACTGAGTGTTTATCTTGACAACGTGATTGCTCTACAACAACCAAATAGAAATTGATGGAAAATTCAAGGAAGCAACTATGATAAACACCCCGTATAGGCTTGCTAAGATGGACACGTCTACCGTTTGGGGTAAAGACGTTGTCATATTTTTCAGAAAATGATTAAAAGAGTCTTATTAGGAAAAATAAAAAACGTGATAATTTACCAGGACAATATATGTGAAGGGGCAAGAACCAGAGAAGAATTGAAATTTAAACAGAGCAAGTTTTAGTGAGGTTGAACAAGGCAGGCATGACTATAAACAAAGACAAATGTAGTTTTGACTGCAAGAAGATATCATATTTAGGATATCAAATATCGAAAGAAGGCATATCACCTGACGAGAGATTAACAAAGAAAATAACAGGAATATCTCCTCCAACAAATAAAAAGGAGTTAGAATCCTTTTTTGGGGGCTGATAATTTTTATAATAAATCCATTCCAAGATACAGTGACGTAATAGAGCCATTTGCAAAATTGCACAAGAAAAATACTGAATTTAACTGGACACAAGCAAACTATCAGTTTTGAAGCAGTAAAGAAAATACAGAGGAGCAAATCAATGATAAATGTTTTTGATCCACAAAAATAAATAACATTAACCACAAACGCGAGTGAAAAGGCAATTGCTGCTATCGTATTGCAAGAAGAACACCCAATCATGTATATATCAAGAAGGTTAATGTCGAACAAGATTAACTACTCAAATATTGAAAAAGAAGCATTGGTGATTATATGGAGCATGGAAAGGGCACAAAATTTTTTGGTAGGAAAGAAATTCTTA
The DNA here is from genome assembly GCA_903632075.3 of Acanthosepion pharaonis. Lineage (NCBI taxonomy): Eukaryota > Metazoa > Mollusca > Cephalopoda > Sepiida > Sepiidae > Acanthosepion > Acanthosepion pharaonis. The sequence goes on from CAHIKZ030002548.1 coordinate 149,578, forward strand.
TTAAAATCTGACCACAAACCATTGGAATTCATATTTAACCAGATTAAAGAATTGCCAAAAGTTACATTGTCAAGGATTTTGAGATGGGTGATAAAGATCATGGCATTCAATTTTGACATAATATATGTTAAAGAGAACACTATCCCTCACATAAATGAGTTGTCAAGATTGCATTTCAAGAATAAATTTTAAGAAAACAGGAAAAGGCAAAATAATACACTGGGTTGAAATGGATGTTCTTCCTCTAAATAGACTCAAAATAGAGACAGAGCAAGACCCAGTACTAAGCAGAATAGTGGAGAGAATAAGAAATAATGTATGGAACAATTGTTCCATAGCAGAACAACCTTTTTTTAATCCTAATCTTGATGCCTAAAGAACAGGATTAGTTGGGCGGAGCTAAACTTTTTGTCCTCATAGAATTCCTTCTGTCATATCATCCATAATCACGACTTGCATAACAACTAGTAAGTAAAAGAACACATAGTGCTCAGCCTTAGACAACAGCAGTACAACATTGCTACAAAGAAAACTGACCTTGAAGACAAAGAACTTTCTGCACAGCATGTGAACCATGATGTCCTCAACAAACTTGCTCAATAGGCCTACAACCCTGTAGTAGAAGAAGGCATGATCTAGGGTCTCCACCAACTCACTGCAGCGAATACAGTTTGGAGTTTTTCCAAACCTACCAAAGTCTCTTGCTAACTTCAAGGGCCCTTCAAATCAACAGCTAAGTGAGTGATGCCTCATAATTAGTGAGACATTTCAACTCAGGCTCCAAAGGCCATATAGAGCAAGCCTCCTGCTTAATCAGACTGAGCTCACTTATCAGATCACCCCAAACGGACCCCTAACTAACACTTTATATAATGCCTTACAGGACAACACCGGGACATCAAAGAGGCCATTCACTGCCCATAAGTGGAACTTTAGAGCAAGTCGACATTCACAATAGAAGAAGCATTCACCTCAGGGTGACCAGCAGGCCTCCTCCTCGGGCAAGTGCACACTTCTCAGGGATGGAAAGTTTTTACATCTTCCTTCCATAATTCGCCATTCTCATCCAATTGCAAACACATCCATTCTAGGAAAGAAATGTGAAGTGCATGTCAACAAATCCCAACACTAGGCACACCCAGACCACTTTCAGATGGGTAGAGGTGACAGATCTCCAGACATACTTTGGGGGACCTGCCTTCCCACAAAAAGGAGAACAAGACTCTTACTAATGTCATTAGTATGGTACATGGAAGTAGAAATACAGAGTTGATAAAGTAGAATCAGATAGATGTGCAAGGCACATACTTCCAACCTCCCCTTTAAGGAAAGATTCCTCTGAGACTACAGATGAACTGCAGCCTTGGCCTTCTCTTGGACCTATGACCAATTCATTTGTAATAAGTGATCGGGACTGAACCAGACACTGAGTATCTTGACCAGCATTGCATTCTGTGTCCTTCTGACTAAGAGGTAAAGTGGGTGGACTTTTGCAAACATTCCCACTCCCATTGGGAAATCAACACCCCCTTCACATCAATCTAAATGAATGAGTGCACTCATATTAACCCTCCTTTCTATGGGGCCAATAAATATAAAAATAGATTTACACATACATAATTTGCATACATCATAAAAAGATTTTTTTTCCTTTTTTTATATATAATATTTTTAAAATTTTTATAATTTTTTTTCAAAATAAAGGGGAATATAAAAAAAAATAATGCCATAAAAAATTTTTTAATTTTGTTCTGCTGATAGGTTTTAGTAAAACAAATCAGCAACATTTTTTTGTTGGAATATAGTCCAATTTTATTGTACCTTTTTGAAAGTCTTTTTGATACTTTGTCTATGCATGATAACTGTGGTGAGTTCATTATTAACGGTGCAATTGATAAATGAAACTGTTTAGGTTTGCTTTCTTGTTTTTCTGTTGGAATAAAATCATTGAACTGTTTGTCTATGCTAATTGGAAACTGTATCCTGTAATGCTATGGCAATCTTTTGAATTTTCCCAATCAGCATCACAAAAACCTCTTGAAGTTAGGGACTTATTAAACACTAAACAGTGTGTTTTTTGTCCTTTCAAATAGTGCAAGACTTGTTTGGCTCTTATCAAGTGATCCATAGTTGGATTTTTGGAATATTGTGACAGTTTTGTTACCATGTAACAAATATCAGGATGAGTGGCAGTCATAACATATACAAGGCTGCTAACTATCTCTTGGTAGTATTTTCTGTTTACTGGTTCAGCTTTGCTCTCATCCATTAGATTGGTTTTAATTTCCCAAGGCATTGATCTAGGTTTACAACCTTGCATTTTAAATTTGGTTAGAATCTTTTCAATATATTTTGTTTGATTCATTTTGATACAATTGTTTTTTAAACTGTATTCCAAGAAAGAAAGAACTTTTCAAGATCAGTTATTCTGAACTGTTCACTTAAATATGTTTTTATATTATTTAACATGGAATTGCAACTGGCACCAATTAATATATCAACAACCCAAACAATCATAATCATAGTGTTTTTTGTGTAAATGCAAGAATCTGCCAAGGATTGAGAGAAACCTTCACCAATTAAATATGTGAAGAACTTGATTCCATTTTCATCCACTTTGCTTAAGTCCATATTTTCCTTAGTCACCATACATGTTTGTTTTGCTGCAAATGGAGTAGCCCTCTGCTTGTTCGATATACACTTCACAGTCGATTGGTGCATTTAAATATTTTGTTTTTACATCCATTTGATGGACAAATAAATTATGTTGAACAGCTAATTGCATTAAAATTCTTACCAACGCTAATCGAGCTGTAGGGGAGAAATTTTCATAATAATCTATGCCAGGTTTTTGCAAATAGCCTTTTGCAACAAATCTTGCTATGAACTGTTCACTAGTGTCATTTGTTTTAATAGTGTACACCCATCAACTACCTACAATAGTTTTCCCAGGTGGGAGCTCTATTAATTCATACATATTATTCACATTTAGAGAGGCTATTTCTTTTGCCATAGCCTTTCACCATTTTACAGAGTCATCTGAACTAATAGCTTCATCATAATTAGTGGGTATATTTTTCACTGACCACAATAATAATCTACTTTTGGATTTACATTATCATCTAAATTTTTAACAACATGATCTTGTAAATATTCAGGCATTTTACGTAACCTGCTTGAGCATCATCTTTGGTATTTCTGCACTAGGATTATTTCTCATATGGAGTTGAATTTGTTGATTGTGAAGTTTTGCTTTCTTCTGTGCCCTCCCCACAAGAATTTTTCAGCCAATAGTCACTAAGTAGTGCATCATTTTCTTCAACTGGAATGAAACAATCATCTGATTTAGGCTTTTCAAAGTTTTCAGTAAATTTTATACCTGACCTTTTGATGTTCTCTCTTATATATTTCTATATTATATATATATATATATATTAAATAGGCAGGATTAGATTTATTGTAGCCCATGAAAATTGCTTTTTTCACTTTTAGTGTCCAATTTCTTTCTATCTTGTATGTATGCATAACAAATTGTGCCAAATATATGCATGTTCATGAGGTTAGGTTTTGCAACCTGTAAACATTTCAAAGGCATTTTTTTTTTTTTTTTTGTTCTTTGAATGTGGCACTGATTTCTAATATAAGTAGCAATCATAAAAGTATACAACCACAAAAACTTTGGCAGCTTTAATTCTATCAATAGACATCTACACATTTTCAAATAAAGAACCAACATCAACTGCAGTACCATTTTCATGGGAATATGGAGCAATTTCTCATGTTTAAATATTAATTAAAAAAATTTTCAAATTTTTTAGAATTGAATTCCATTGTTCACTTCTTAAGCATTTTACAGAGCCATATGGGGCAATGTCAGCCAGATAAGATTTCTTTGTGGCAGCATATGTATTGTTTTTTTTTTTTTTCAGAAAATATACCACAATTAGACCAGAATAGTTGTCCATGAAACAAAGTGTATATTTAAAGCCATTTAAAGATCTTGGCTCAATTGGGCCAGTGAGATCACAATGAACAAGGTCTAATATTTTAGTTGCTTCTTTTATCAGGTAACTTGTTTTTTATACTGTACCATTTTACCTTGGATACAGGTTTCACAGTTTGTATCTGATTTATCAACAATTTTCATGCCTTCACAACTTCTTGTAACTAAACAAATAATGTCTTTCAGATTGCAATGTCCAAGAATTTGATGCCATTGTTTTAGGCTATTTGCCTTAGCAGTTTTTTTGAGGTTACTGCAGTGTTTAAATAATATAACCATCCATTTCTTTTTATGTCAAATTTAACACAGTTTTTAGGGTAGATAAGTTTAAATAGTATAAGTAATTATGGCCAAATTTCACAGAACCAAATTCTTTTTTCAGTAGTGGCCTGTACCAAGAATATATTTTGTTTGAATGTAGGGATGTATAGAGCATTTATTTAAAATGCAGTCACACATATTTTCCTTCCATATCAGTTATAGTGATTTGAGCATTGTCTCTTTTTTAAAGCAATATTACTGGTTCAGACTACCATCATCAGTTCAATATGATGATTTTCTGGATTAAAATCATTATCAAAAAAGTATGAAATTTAGATTTGTCAGTAATCACTTGTGTGTTAACACCACAATTGACAAGTAAACCATTTTTGTTGGAAACTGTGTCTAGTCCAACTGAAAATGTTCAAATGAATGTTCATTATCTGAAACATGTTCCACATTTTTTACAAAATGAGATTTAGTTTTTGTTTGTGCATTTGGTAATTTTATGTCCATGGGTTTGCAAACAAGCATGGCAGATAATATTTTTGTTTGGGTGGATTGGAATTATAGTGTTTTGAGGAGGAATTATTCACTGGATATTTTGGAAATTTGCAAGGTGGCAGTCAGGACTCTTATGTCCAAGTTTACCACAAGTGAAAACAGGTTGGTATGTTAGTTTGTGGTTTGGGTTTTGCATTTCTGTTGTGACATTATGGTATTTTCACTATTATTATCATGAATCATTTTTTCAGTTTCTTTTTAAACTTTAGGCAATGCTACTTTAAATTCACTAAACATTAGTAGCTTGTCTTTCTGAGTGATAACAGTTGTAAAATGGTTTGAAAGGTGAACAGGGCCTTTTACTGGAGGAATGGTGATTAATAAACCATTGGCAATCTTTTTCTCCAGAAATCTTTAATGAAGTGCTGACAATTTTTCAGCTCAAATAATATAATCCAAAAATAGTTTCAGTGCTGGCTTTTTATGAAGGTTGTTAATTCTGTATACAGGGAAATTATTTTTGGCTTTCCTTTTGATAAATAGTGCCCATCTCAAAATTTGCAGTGCTTTTCTCCCATCATCAGGGGTTTATCTCATAATAAGAGACAAACTTTGATCATAACAAATTGAATTAATTCAAAACATTTGTCATTCTTTTCATGGTAGTCTTTGTCATTGGGATAATCTAAAACCATGTGAAAATTGTTTGTGTTATTTTGGATCTGCATGTAACTTAAAAACTTTTACACCCATAGCTCATATTTTGATTTGTCACCATTAAAACAGAGGCTAGATCCTGGGCAGTTGTAACCTGATGAGTTAGAAGTCACTGTAAAAGTGCAAAATAAATAACATAATCAAAATCTAATGAAGTTTCCACTGAAAAAAATACCTGTTTACAAAAGATGAACTATACAACAAACCATAGAAAGCAAACAAACAATATATTTAAAGTAAATCAAAGGTAAAACATCCGCTATTAAAAAGAAATCACAAACTACTTTTTGGTGTTTGTACACAAAAAGTAAGGTCAGACAAATCATCAAACAGAGTATGTCTGTCTACTAGTTAAAGGCAAATCTGGACTGAGGATATTTATTCCTTGAATAAAACAGAAAATGTGGCAAAAAGGCCAAAATGGGGAAGGGGGAAAATTTCGGTCTTCTGTCTTAAATTAAAACTTAGCTAGCCACTGGTTATGTTTGTAATCCCAAAACAATATTCTGTTTTCAGCCAAACTGTTCAATTACACTTACCTTTCTCACCACATCACCATAATACCTCAATGTCTCCATCCAAAATACTAACTAGTCATTATATGTACAATATATTTTCTGTGGGGGAGGAGAATAAAACAACAATTTAAAAATTTTAAAAACTAGCCCTAATGAGTATTTACAATATGAAATATAAACTATTTACAAGAAACTAAACAAAATCATGTTAGTAATAAAAAAACCCACAATCACTAAATGTGGCAGAAACATCAGTTAACTGGACAAAATTAATGTGGGACTATAATAAAATAAAACATTCGTTCATCCCAAGCACTCACACAGACATGCACTCATTCAGACACAACAACAAATACGAAAACACACATACGAAATGAAAGATGCCCCGCATCCACCAGAGAACTGACGTCACTGACCACCTATACTTAAAGAAAAATAGGGACAGAAATAAAAGGGGCCAATGAACATACATACCCTAGCTAAGTTTATTGAAAAAAAAAAAAAAAAAAAAAAAAAAAAAATTCTAAAAAACAAAACCTAAAGTATAACCTAATTTGGGGATGGGTTAAACCCGTTTTCAACCCTTTATAATATCCTGATGACATAACCGTCATCAAAGTGTCACACCAGGTCAGACCCTTTCCCTGACACAAACGCACAAGAACCCAATTTTCAATTCTGATGAAGTGAACGGCAGAGTCCTAATCTTAACTTTAAGCTGATGCTTAAAGTATAAGATCAGTTGAGAAAAGTGAACTTCAGGCCTTCATAGCAAACCTTCTGAGGCCTGTCATCCAAATCACAACTCTCATAAAACCTAGCAAGCATAAAAAACATAATGTTCACCAATGGCTACAAACTCAACCAGGCAGCATGCAAACATTGGCAACAGAGGTCCCTGTAATGAAAGAAGGCGTGATATTGACTTCCCTACAGCCCAGCAGTTTGGATATTTCTTCAAGCCCACTTGGTTTCCAGAGGGCCCCATGCATCACCAGCCAGGTGAGTGATGCCTCATCATTATTGAGACATTTCAACCCGGGCACCCAAGGCCATATTGAGTGAGCCTCCTGCTTTGTAAAACCGAGCTTGTCAATCAGTTCATCACAAAATGCCCCCCCAACTAACACCTGATATAATGCCTTATGAGACAATGCCTGGACATTGGAGAAGCCATCCAACACCCATAAGAGGGGTTTCAGAGCACAACGATATTCACGGTAGAAGGAGCACTCGACTCGGGGTAAACGGTGGGCCTCCTCCCAGCACGAGTGCATACTTCTCAAGGATGAGAAGTTCTTACGGGCATCTTCCTTCCAGAGGGTGCCCACCTCATCTGATTTGCGACACATTCGATCCAGGGACCCGATGCGAAGCATATGTTGACAAATAATGCTAGGCCTACCTAGACCGCCTTCAGATGGATGAAGGCAACAGATCTCCCGAGAGACTCTGGCGGCCTTGCCTCCCCACAAGGAGAACAAGAGCCAGTAAAGTGTCAGACAGAAGTGGAAGCGCAGGTAAAGGGGAATTGAGTAGATGTATGAAACACATACTTCCACCCTCCCCCTTAAGGAAAGATTCCTCCGAGTCCACAAATTAATTGTGATCTTGCCCTTTTCTTGCACCTCCGACCAATTCATTTCCAACTGGATATCAGGACCAAACCAAATGCTGAGAATCTTGACCGGCCCATCTGTCCAGAGGAAAGGTCTGGGAAGAGAAACTCCCTTCCACACACCCAACCACAAGCCAACAGACTTATCGTGGTTGATCTTGGCTCCTGTCACCATCTCATAACCACTGATTTCTTTGCTGACTTCATTAATCTCAGCCCTGCTTGACACAAGAACCGAAACATCATCAGCATAGACAGAATAGCTGGGCGAGGTGGTAGCACCATCTAGGGAAATTTCGCATAGGACTGGATTCGCCTTTAACTTGCAAAGGAAAGATTCCAACGCAAGAACGTAAAGCAAAGGTGAAAGTGGCCAACCTTGATGAATGGAGCAAGACAATATGAAAGGCTTCGATTGTACTCCATTCACCTCCACCAGCGTACTGGGGATCGCATACAGAAGTTGGATCCAGGTGCAAAAGTACAGCCCAAAACCAGTCGCCGAAAGGAGAGCCTCGAGAAAGCGATGGTCAACCCTATCGAAGGCCTTGGACTGATCTAAATTGATCAGCACGGCTTCACTGTCAACTTGCTTGATGATCAAGCGTACCATATGAAGGTTGTCCTGAATAGTCCTGCCATTCACAGCACAAGTCTGTTCGGAGCCAATCAAACTAGAGAGGACAACCTGCAAACGGTTTCACTAAGACCTTAGCCAAAATCTTTAACTCTGTGTTTAACATAGTTAAAGGGCTGAAAAGTTACCTAACCCATCCCCACCATTTTTTATCTTACATAATTGATTACACAACGTTGGGGTATTAGACCCCTGCTTCATCCAGTTGCCAAAAAATCAGTGCCAGCAAGGGAACAAAAAACAGGCAACTGCCTCAAGTACACTTCATACAGAAGACCATTTAATCCCGGAGATTTGTCCAGGCCAACCTGTTTCAGCACTTCCCAGATTTCCGACTCTGCAATGAGTCCTCACACCTAGCCGCTTCAGCTGCCTCAAGGCAGGGAAAGTCAGCTAAATAGGTGTCAAACTGAGCCTGGCTTAGACCAGGCTCCCTGGTGAAAAGTTCCTGAAAGTACTTATGAAAAACCTCACATATGCCCTCATTTGTGGTCACAGTCCACTTATCCCGCAATGTGACGCATGCAATATGTCACCAAGATGCACTCTGAACCTCCTCTGCCTCAGAAAACATTCTTTTTAACCTATCCCTAACTACCAGAGCTTGATCCTTCTTGATAAGCAAGGAGGCCAACTCTGCCTTAGCTAAGGCTACGTCCCCACTATCACTGGATTTAATTGCCCGATCAACTTTTTGCTCACAAGCCGTTTGTTCCGCTAATCTATCTAGATTGAGCCGACAACTGTAATCTAATTTTAGATTTAAGTTTATCCCACCAGGCATTTCCCACCACAGCCTCCGTCAGTTCCATCTGTATCATTAGTAGCAGCTGGTCCCGGAAATCTTGCTAAACAAATAATGAGCAGTTCAATTTCCAGTAACCAGCCATCTTAACCTTAGGCTTATCTAAGTTTACCCAGACCTGGACTAGCCTATGATCTGAATAAACTATATAATGGAAACTTGGACACCTTAATAGCCCTGCATCAACTCTGCTGACTAAGACTCGGTCGAGGTAGCTAGAACACACCTCAGTAACCGAGCCGCCACTATTAGTCCAAGTCCACACTACCTACCGAGGGTGTTCATTTCGGTACTTATCAACAAGATCAAACTTGTTGACAAAGTTTCGAAATGGTTTCACGTCCAAGTTGTTAGTACCCGAATTTGACCCTATACGATCTATATCAGGGTCATTCCAATCACCTGCTAAAACTACCTGACAAGATGACGCCAAGAATGTATGAAACAAAGCTCAAAATGCTTATTGGGCGCATAAACCCCAATGAGATGTAGAGCCTTATCCTTTATGGTAACATCCAGCATGCAAAGTCTGCTTGCTGGAACTGCGAAGACAAGAGCACACACAGCCTTCAAAGACCTGTTCACCAGACAAGAGACACCTCTCGAGCATCCATCAAAGCATGCTGAATAGAGGGAAAAAAACCCTAGACAATGCTCTCATGATAGCGAGAAGAAAAACAGGTCTCTTGCACACAACATACACATCCAGATGCTGAAGAGCCAATAGAGCCTCACCCTGCAAGACTCGGACCTCAGGCCTTGGACATTCCTCTTAGACAGACCAGAGAGACATTATCAAGTTGATTACTGGGTTCTTACCTGAATTAAACATCCACCCTGAGATAACAAGGATACCAACAACTCCCCCTTCCCCCATGAGACTTAAATCTCAGTCTTGATTTAAACTTGCAATCTTGGGAGAACCATTATCATCCTAGTTAGGGTTGGGAATCTTTAGTGTTCTATAACATGAAGGATGAACAAAAACAACCTCTCCCATTCCTTGACCCATCTCACCATTTTTTTGGTTTGTCAGGGAGAGGCCACCACTGTCCTGAGGATGTTAATTTCAGAGCTCTATAGAGGGAGGGGTGAACTAATACTAGGATTGTCCATGAACACAACTGTTTTTATTTATTTTCTCATCCTCTAGGATAGCGATTTGGGGTGGGGGGTCATTTTACAATATTTCATGCCCTCCTCAACCATACCCCATGTCTGCCAGGCACCCAACCCAATACAGTTGACAGTGAGAATCTGTTTTGCATTAGAGAGGGGGGGGAAGTCCAATGTCATTGCCTCCATATTTTTTTTTTTTAAAACAGTAAAATTTTTAGTTCTCTTATACATTTTCCATAGTTCCTGGTCATTTCTGCCTGGGCTAGGGAAATACGATAGACATCCTCCTCTAATGGACTGTCATTTCCTTCTTTTCCTATTTTCTGCTGAAAGGTTTCATAGTCTTTTGGATGGTGTTGGGCATTTGTTTTTTGGGGTTTTTTTTTTTTTTTTTTGGTGGGGGAAGGACTGGGAGTAGGACTGGGGTGTGAGATGTAATTTGCCAGAGGATGAATATGTTGTTGAAAATTTCTTTGATTTCTTATCAGGGAAGGACTGGGTAAAGGTTGAGGGGCTTTTTGGTTGGTGAATCTTTCAATTGTGCCTCTAATTTTGCTGTAAGATGTTTGATTTTCTCCATTCTTTTCAAAACCGAAGTAGTATTTTTTTTTCTGCAATTTTAGAGGCTGGGTTGTCGCCCTTAACACTAGTAGAGGGAGTGGGCCTTTTGTCCCGAGGGTTTCAGGTAACTGAGGTCTCACTGTCTAGCACTTTCCTCTGGCCCTATCAGCAACCAGCCGTTCCCCCTTCTTCTCCACAGCTACACAAGCAGCAGGCAAACGTTTTTTGGGGGAATGTGGGCTCTAATCTGGACCCAACTGAAGGTTTAACTACTCCAGTCCTGAATTTTAGTATGCCCATTACAGACAAGGCAGAATTGGAAGATGTGACCAGAGGGGGACATTGGTCGACAGAAGCCTGACTTCCAGAGGCCTTCTTCTTCTCTGGGCAGGAAGAGGAGAGGTGACCAGTCTCTCTCACTTCCAGTATGCAGGTTTGTGGCCAGTTACAATGACCGGTAGTTTCAGGCCTCCTGGATAGTTGGGGATAGAAAGGTAGGCTTCCTCCATCCCCTGATCAGGTTATCGCAGGTCACACCCAATATCTGGCCATACAACAATAAGAATGCAGCTCTCTGATAACCTGAGGAGGGACCTTGAATACATTACAGGTCCTACACTTGCCTTCATATTCTGTTCTTATAATTAGGTGGGGACTTCCAGCAAAAGACCAAATCCCCAGCCTCAGTATTGTCATTCTTTTAGTCATGAATGACAGTATGGTTCTCCATACCTTCATTTTTTTGAGTTTAGGCTGTTATTGGTCTCCATATCTCATCCAGTTTTGATTTTTGACCATTTGTATGGCCTCCATACATTTTGTGTTTCTTTAAGAGCAGGGAATTCCACTGCGTCATCTTTATCTGGTGGATCTTTAGTGGTTGGTTCAAACAAATGTTTGTGAACAGACTGACTTCTGTTGGCCATATTGGATTTTTAAACCTCATAGGCTATATAAAATGCAGAAAACTGGTTTGACCAGCAAATTAAAATTTAGAAACAAATCAATGAGAAAGCTTTCAAGAGTTACCTGGAAGTTTTTAAAAGAAATACAAAAAGTAAGAAAATATAAAATATGAAAAGAAACTGGTTTGACCAGAAAAAATAAAATCAAAGAAAGATTTGTAAAGTTAACTGAAAATTAAATTATTAACAGTTACCCAGAAGGGTTTAAATAAAAAAACAATATAAAGTTTTACAAAAAAAGACAAAATCGCTTGAGAGGGGAATAAAAATATAAATTACTTCAGAAATCAAAAGCTAAGAAAGTGAGGAGAAAAAAAAAGTTTGACCAACAAAAAAAAAAAAAACTCAAAAGTTGAACTTAGATAATTTATCTTAAGTTCAACTTTTATTTATTTATTTTTTATTTTTTTGTCAGCTTACTTTTTTTCCCCTCCTCACTAAGCTTTTTATTTCTGAACTAACTTATATTTTTATCAACCCCGGCATTTTGTCTTTTTTGGCAAAAGATTATATTGTTTTTGGCGATTGGGATTTAGTTGTAAATTAAATAAGAATGAAATAAAACAATGAACAAAGGTTTAGTTAAAATTTGTAAAGAAAATAAAATGCAAGATGTAGTCAAAACTGAAAAGAAAGAACCAAAATTTGAATTCAAGCAAGAAAGAATGAAGGGAAAAAAAATAAGTCAAATAAAATTATAAGAACATTTTAAAGACCAAAGTCAAGTTCTTTCAACAAAAAAGGGAACAGAAATCAGCAAAAATAGTATCCAAAAAATGTCAACTCTACTGGAAATAGAAAACAAAAGCAGTCAAACAACACATGATCATAAGATCGTCAGGCAGTCAGTACTTATCCATGTTGTCAGCTCCAAGGTTTTCTAAACACTGAGCTTACATAGCTAGTTCCTGCCACCATCTTACTTCAAGGTGGATCCTGATTGGCTAATACTGCTGCTATGTAGATTATCTACTAGTGCCACTATTCTCAATCTTTCTCTTCTCCAACCAAGGGGAGATAATTCAATTATCTCAACAAAGACCAAGTTGTAGTCAGCAATTGCAACACTGGTTCGAATAACAACGAAGCTATGTCACAAAGGAAAAATAAATGTTTTTGCAGATGAAATAAAGAAAAGACAGGAATTTCTTCAGGGTCAGTTTTCTATGTGGGTTTATATTGCTCTTTGTACAGAAATATTAACCCTTCCCACTTTGAATTCTATTGTGACACTTTGCTCAATTTAGCTAAGTCTGGAACAAGGCTTAAGTCAGGAGTTCCCTTTGGCAGCTCCTCCTGCTCTCTAGCCTCATCTGTGTCTGGTCAGCAATTCTGGAATTCGTCAGGTCACTTCAGTGTTCTGCTTATATTGGTTTTTACCCAAGGCTGGCATCATGCTGACATGTTTTGGGGACCCAGTGTTTCCTCCATCTTCCAACAAGAGTTCTTTGTTGTTTGGCTTTGGAAAATTAATTATCATTGCAAATTTGGGAGATCACTTTTCCTATGGGCAGCAGTCACAGGTAGTGACCTCCCATCCTTCTTGGTATCTCTCCTCTGCCTTGCACCTCGGTTGTCATTTTGACAAATCTGATTTTTAAACCTTGTAGACGAATGGGTTGGGCTTAGCCTCTGGTTATTAATTAGAATTATCATTTAAATTATTCATCAGCAAACTTTTCCCTGCCTTACCTTGTTCATAAAATCAGAAATTTACCAGCTGTTTCCTCCAGCAGCTATCTCCATATCTTGTTAGCTCAAACTCACTTCAAGAAGCCTGGGCTGGGTCTTTACATAAAGAAATTCTATTTTTCAACTTGTTTACAATTTTCATTTTTTGATAGGTGGAATAAATCAGTTTTTCAATTCTGCCTTGTCTTTAAAAATTACCAAATATTATCTTTTCAATCAGCTTTCTTTTCCTGCTGGTCCCTAGATTTTTTCATAACTTCCACTTTAAGGCAGCATCATCAATCGTCAATCCAACTTTTTCTAGATGGCCTCTGTTGTAATATTTTTCCCCAAAACAATAAAGTTACTTTCTTCAAGCTTAAGATAGTCTTTTAAAATTAAAAACAGTCTTGCTTCTTTCTCTGTTTACCTATCATTCCATTCTTTAACCCTTTTCATCTTGTTCCAAGTTATATCTTAATTTTAATCCTTTTCTTTCCATTTACCAGTGTCACATAGTGTCACAATAATACTAAAACTGGGAGAAAATAAGCAACACTTTTGGCAGAAAGATAAGTATGCAACTCATATGCAAAAAATAATGTGCAGCATGTTATTAATGTTATGTAAGCTTTCTGAAAGTGACACTTCTTATAATGTCAGCTATTGAAAATGTAATATGAATTCTATTTATGTGATCCTTGGTAGATACACTTTAATGGTGAATTTATTTCATTATCTACAAAAACATGTTCTTTGGATAATTCATTGTACAAGAGTTTTGAAGAAATTATTTGTATTTATATTGATAACTTCCTTTGTGTTGGAACTATGCATTTAAAAATGTTATTGATAAATTGGGAAGTATGTTTTTGATTACAGGGTTTGCATCTATATTCTTTAAGTAGGCTGATTTTAACATTATCTTAATCTTTGATAGCATAATCTTAGATCAATTTCAGTATACATAATTGCTACCTTCTGTTATCAGTCATCAACATGCTTCACAGAAGACTAGTGCACTGTCTGAATCTGAATAAGTTGATTAACAAGCTCTGTTTAGTCAGTTCAATTGGATAGTTACCCACAGTAGACTGGATATTGTATTTGACATGTTAATTAAGTATATCTTACAAGAAAGAAACTGTTAGTGATTTATTAAAATTGAATAAGTTAGTAACTTGTGTGACTAATGGGAATGTAAAATTGTTCTTCCCTAAACACCACTTGATTGAATCATGTTTATTTGCTTCTGTGGGGAAAATAGAAATGGCTTACCTCCCAAACGCCCTCGCATCTGTCTGGCCTGTGGGTTGAGAAAAGAAAGAAAAGATCCAAGATGGCGTCTGTGACTTTTTAATATTCACGGTCTTGTGCAGTCACGCAAAGTCGCATTACACGCATGCTAATGAGGTGTGTCTGGGCTCCATAAAAGCAGGTCGCTTGGAGAAATTGGCAGAAGGATATTACACCCGTGTTCGGTGTACATTGCTTTGCATCATGTCGGACATTTTCCGACGGAAAGAGTTGCGTCCCTTACACTGTTGAATTTGACTCCTTTGCTACAGCTTCTTTTGCTAATCTCCTCAATGTAGGCTCTCAAAGAGCTTTCATATTTTTATTAAGGATGAAAAAGATCAATATTGTCTTATTTACTGGCAAACTAGAAAAATTTAACAATTTGTGAAGTCAGTCTTATCTACTGAGACAGTAGCATTACTTCATTATACAGAAACATTGCCTATATCATCTAAGAGATATCCCACTGTTCTGTTGCTTGGTAAACAAGCGAAGAGCTACACTCCTCTAATCAAAAACAGGAGAATAAAGTGTAAACATACAATGCAACCCTTACCCAAGCTTTTCAACAACTGGCCAATGATTATTCCATGTTGCATCCCAATTCTCAATCTTCTTGGTGTGTACTAAAAGCTGGACAAGAGCCCACTGCCTGCTCACAAGGTAACAAGATGAAATACAAATAGCACAAGTAATGATAACACAAACCTTGTTTCTCATATTATAAAATAGAGGTTTTATTCAGGGTTTCACCTGCTTGCTTGGATGGGTAGGTAGATGACATTGGACAACTTCTACTATGTGAATCACTTCCTTCTAACAACTCTTCATCTAACTACTTATCCCAATGTGTGCCTGGCAATACAAATGGATGAGATCAAGACCATGTGACAGACAAGCCTATCTCCTACCAAGGACAAACCAGAACTAAGTCCCAAGTATGGCAGTTAATATAGATCAACACCTGGATAAATCATATTTCCAATTTTGTTGTTATTTTATCTTTAAAAAAAAAAAAAAATTCCTGTTCTCCTTCAGTCAAAGTGGATGGTGTTTAGAATACTAGACTACAAAAAGAAACACCTAGTGGTTATTAAACAGAAACACTTGAAATCAAGATAAAATCACATTCCTTTTCTATGTCAGTGTCCATAGTATCAGAGAGAATTGATGTTGCTGGTCTTCAGGTCTTGTTAAATTGGAAAGAGATAATATATTTCTTCAGTGAGCTGCCTTACCAAAAGCAGCTATTGCTAGGGATTGATCTCAAATATAGTGAAATACAAAAAATTAAAATATAGCAAGAAATGTTAAAATGCTTGGTGCTATAATGGTTTCATTGAAAGCTAAAAGGTATATTTATGGCTGTCATATTGGAATAGTTGCTAATATGAATGATTACATTTAAACTTTACTTTTTTTTTTTGCACACACCCACACACACATGTAAGACTGCTTAACAATGATAAAAAGCTTCTCGGTTAATATAATCTCAATGATAAATAAGATACTATATGATGTTGTCCAGCATAAAACATAATATACTTAAATAAAATGAATTAAAGATTCAAAGAAAATGTTATTTATTAAATGAAAGAATTTCCACTCAGCTTCTATGCATTTAATTCACCTTAACAGCAAGCCATCAATTCTTTTTTTCAAGAATTACTACCTGAAGAATTTGATAAATTCATTTAAAGCTTCTTCACTTTGTTCCTGAATTAAGTTCTTCCTTGTAAGAAAGTGGTCTGGATATTGAAAAAAAATTAGATTTGGTGAATTGCAGGGTGCAATAAATTCTGTCTTAAATTGATTCAACTTAAGTAATGGCCTTTTATAACATGAGGATCTGTATTATCCTGTATCTCCTCAAATAAGCACCCTGACTTGAATAAGAGACCCCCACTTCAATGAAGAAGTTTTTTAACTAAGCTCTTATTTTCCAAATGTATATAAGATTTGTTTTTATCAACTTAAGACAAATTAAAAATACATGGTTTGATTTTGGTCTATTTAAAGAATTAAGAATAAATTTGTAAAATATATTCAGCTATTAAACAGAAACTCAAAACCAGTTTTAGTTTTGTCTATATTGATAAAAATCCCAAAGCTCTACTTTTTTCAGTTGCTCTGTAACACACATATTGCCAACTGGACTTCCCACCAACCAAAAAGATCAATTTTTCTTGCCCTAATATATTTTCAAAGGCTCATTGATCAATATATATATATATATATATATATATATATATATATATATATATATATATATATATATATATATATATATATATATATATATATATATATATCAATGAGCCTTTGAAAAAATATATATTCAAAGATATATTGTTAAATATGACAATGAATGTCTATTATGTTTTATCATGAGTCTTTCCAAGTGTCATATAATGGCTTTAGTTTCAAGAGAAAATAAAGACAAAAACTGTCCAACATTTGGATATTTATTTATTATATTGGTTGTCAATCTAAGTTTTCAGCTCACATGAGCCATTATCAGAGTGGTTATATGAACGTTACAACAGAAATGTTCACCGTCAAAGATGACATCCTGTTTCGTTTATGGGATAGCAGATGCAGGTCATAAAATTCATAATGCGATTCTATGATGTCGCACATGACCACATGAGAGAAAAAAATGTTATCAACAGAACCATATGTTTAAATGCATTGTAATATGTTGTGGCTAGTTTGAAATGTAATTTTGTTGAGTGTGGGTTGCTTTGTTTTAATGTAGATGGCCTCTAATATCTGAACGTTCTTTTTACTGTGTGTATGTGTGAGTATTGGTTTTATCAACTAATATCTGTTTAATATGTACATAGCTATGTTTTTCTAAGAAATGTTGTTTAATGGAAGTAAGATCAGAAAGGTGACGTAAGTCTATGAGAGAGCGTGGTTGTAGTAAAACCAATATATATAGTGGATTTATTAGTATCAGAGATACAATCTCTGAATGGGCATGTAAATTAATACACCACATTGGTTTTTTGTAGAGGATTTAGTTGTGTGATTGTAGGGTTATTAGAGACTTTGAGGTCAATTGTTTTAAATTTTTTATAATATATGATGAGCTTAACTTGTGTTGGAACTATGAAACTATTATTAATGGGTTTAACATTTCTACCTCTTATGTTTTTGAGTGTTGTTTCATCATGTTTGTAATTATTATTCATTTAGTTACAATAGTATAAGTTAATAATATGCTTATTTTGACATACACTATTATGATTACAATTATTATTAATATTATCAATTTTGTTGGTGATATTAAGTTTATTGAGATACATTTTAATTTGTTGATCAATGACAGAATTAGGGAATCCCTTATTAATGAGTTTTGATGTTATGTAATTCTTTATAGAATATGGTTTTGGAAGAAAATATCATTTGTGTGCGTTGGATTAAGTTTTTTATAACAGCTAACTTATATCATTGGGGACATTCACTATTATAACTAAGAAGACACAAGTTAATGCTAATGGGTTTTCTATAGAGAGAAGTCGTAAATTTATGTGTGCTGGAATCAATAAGTACATCAAAGAATGGAATTTTATTATTAATTCTGATTTCTAGTGTAAACTTGAGAACAGATTTTTCAAATCTGTTTTTAAGTTGTGTAATTTGATCAATAATTTTAGCTAAAATGAAAATGTCATCTATATATCTTACATATATAGGGGGTTTATTAGTGTCATTAAGTATTTTATTTTCTAAATGTGCCATATAATAATTAGAAATTATATATATTTTTTTTCTAGAGAATGTCCGTATCATTGGTTTTGAGTTGTACTGTGTGTCAGTGTATCTGTCTGTTGCAAGTGTTTAGAATCATATATTTTTAAGACCTCCTATCTTATGATGAAAAATTTTTGCTACTTTGTTTGAAAATGTATTGTTTCGATTTTACAGTTTTTAAAGGAAAAACAGTCATTGTAAATTGTAAAAGTGTCACAATTGCTTCGCATCTGAGTGATTTTTCAGTAAGTGCACTCTCAAACAAATAAGCACACATTCCAAATTCCCAATTTCTATGTAAGCATCCCAGGCACTTATTCAAAAAAATACAGTATTTACTTAGCTTTGTCATAAGACTAAATGGAGAGAAAGAAAGTGTCTCAAAATTATTTTTTTCAAATCATGATTTTAACTTGAGCTCAAATATCCATCTCTGGTATTGATGGGAAATATGAAACTCTTTCAGCCATGAGATAGGTTCTATACAATAAAATGACTTTATTTCTATTTGCTAAACTAGACACTCTTTGCCATTCATAATGTTAACATATTTGTAAGCGTTGTTTGATCATTTTAAAAGGAATGTATGAAACACTTATCTATGTTCTATGGTTATTATACAAAATCAATTTTTCATCATAATGTAATGCAAAATCTTATTATTGAATATTACTAATGCAAGCTTCCATACATTTTATTTTTACTAAAATATTGTTTTATTATTTTTTCTCCTACAGTCAATGGCTTTGGCTGACATTTTTCTTGCTTTCCTAAACTGAAATTATGAGTTGCCAATAAAAAATAAAAAATATTACAACCAGTTTTTAAGCTGTATTTTTCTCTCATGGAATTTATTTTCTTCACAACTTCAGTTCTGTTATAACAATATGAACACTGACAATTATAATGAATTGAAAAGCTTTCTATATTTGCTTAAAAAGTTTATTAAAAATAAATAGGATGAAATTACATATTTTTTTCTGAAAAAATTTAAAAATAAAATATCAATTTAACATAAGCTGTAAAGTTATGGATTCAACTTGGTTTCTAACTGACCAAGCACCCATTTTTTTTTTTTTTTTTTTTTAAATACAATCAACACTCTCATATGACTTTTTATTTAATTTTAGGAAGCTGAACGGAAAGTAGAGGAAGAAAGGATTCGTAAAGAGAATATTTTGAAGGGCAATCCATTGTTGAATCAAGAAAAAGTTGATTTCAAGGTTAAAAGAAGGTAATTAGAAGTTTCTATTTTTTACAATATAGAAAATTCAGCAACTATATAAAATTTAGCAGTATCATATAACCATTATGTAAACTGAAAGTCAAAGCAATTACCAAAAACCATAGTGAGATTTCTCAGCAGCAGTAGACAAGATCACTTTAAATATATCTTGATTGTCTCATACATGTTATATAAGAAAGATCGAGTATATTATTAAAACTCACAAGGCAAGTATTTCAAGTATAATGTATTATGTAAACATAATAATTAAGCAGTAATATAATTAGGATCTGTGAAATTAGAAATATTTGCAACACAAAAATAACTTACAATTTCTCTGTTTTTGTTTTATTAATAATGCTTTAATTCTTTGAGTTTGTACTTATATTTTTTGTAGGTGGGATGATGATGTTGTTTTCAAAAACTGTGCAAAAGGAGGAGATGATAAAAACAGCCGCGGTTTCATCAATGATACACTCCGTTCAGAATTTCACAAAAAATTTATGGAAAAATATGTGAAATAAAAAATATTTCTATGCATCTTTCACATTTTCTTCATCTTTTCAAATTCATCTTGCACATATTGTCATAAAATTACAGATTGTTTTGATTGATTATTCAAATCTTGTATTGTTTTCTGACCACACACATACCTACTCTCTTGTTTAGGAATCCTACAATTTGTAAATATCAATCCAATCTTCAAGTAACTATCCTTTAACCTTATTCTGGGTAAATAAACTCAGTTGGTACTTGATGCATTCTTTTGTTTTTTTTTTGTTTTTTTTTAAGATGGTTTCTTTTTTTAAGATGGTTTCTTTTTTTCAGTTCATTATCCTTTATATTCTCTGTCATTGATTAACAATGTTTCTTATACAGCTGATATACATCGGTGGCTTGATTTTAAATAATTTAAAAGGTTTTAGGAGCATTTATACTTTACATATTACATTTGAGTGTCAGAAATAACTTCTTTTTTGTATGCATTATATGAAATATAATTGTGCTTGTCCCTTTCTTCGTTGGTTCACACAACTGTTACGCCCTGCCAATACTTTATAAATAATGGACTATTCTGTTTGGATTGTGTCAAAAGAAGGAGAAAGACACTATTTGGTTTCAGTGAGAAAATGTGTGGGATGTGATATTTTCATATTTCTCACACTCAAGATTTAGTATTTATTATCTACCATTCAGTCCAGAGCCCAGAATGTCACCAGCATACATTGAGAGTTAAAGCCAGCAGAAAGGTGTTCAAATGATTTGCAACAAAATCTGTATGTCACACCTATAAAAACAAATTGGTTTCACTTATTTTTACAAATTCCAACAGAACACACCCTTACCTTTGCAGAGACACCACTAGCTTCCACAACACTCTTCTGACAAGATTGGTTCCATAGCCTTATGCAGTTTCCTTCACATATAATCTTAACTGCCTCCTCAAAAGAGCTGGAAACATAACTTAGCAGAATAGCAGGCATGGCACCAATTTCTACAGTCTAATAGTGATGTTCACTGGCTCATTAATCAAATTCCAAGGACTTCACCCTCTTGAAGGCTCTCAACATAAATCTTTCAAATTTGGTTTTTGGTAAAAACCCCAGCATCAACAAAACTTACCAAAAAGTCTGTAGAATCAGATTCCTACATTTTTTTTAAATCTTAAATTTTGTGCAAGTTAAACACATAGAGGCTCCCAACCAAATATAACAACTGATGCATTTTGATTGGTTGTAAAATATTAATTAGGTGTCGTCAACTACGTCCGAAGGTACCGACCCAAATTTTGACCTCTAGTTGACGCCATAAAATGTAAACATGTTTACTGAGCCTCCCCACGTGACCAAGAGAACTAATAAAACGAAACTTCGACGCGACTTGGTCAGTGGGCACTTAAAATATTGAACCAATTCACTTGACTTCATTGGAAATCAACACAGCAAAGGAGACGAACTTTATCTTCAATACAACAACAAACTTTGTCAACCATCTCCAGGCTTAACGCTCACTCCCACAAAATATTCCATTCCACAAGAAGAATCTCTGGTTAATGAGCGATAACTCTATAACAATCAGTGAGTCAAGACAATACTTTTTCTATTTAATACACAAAAAACACCTGTTTAATTTTCCTATAAAAACAAATATAGCTAACTAAACCTTGTCATTTTCACACATACAGTACAGTAACTCAAATTCTTTCAGTAACACACACCAAAGAACTCTATTGTGTTTATCAACTTTTGCACTATATATTATGTATTTGTTGTGTTTATAAAAAAATATTTATTGTTGAACAAATTCATAATTTCTTCTACTTGATTATTTCTCTTGTTGTTGTCTTTGTTACATTTGATATTGTAAAAATTGTAGAGGGTCAGTTTTTATTTCTATTTATAACCAATACAAATTGGCTGACCCACTATAAGTCTTAAATAATTTTTACTGGCCGAAGTTAAAACAAGATGTTGTTCAATTCTGTAACTCTTGTCACACCTGTTAGATGGTTGGAAAACCTAATCAAAAATTCCCTCCGCCTCTCTAAAACCTATTCCAGCATTTGAAGAACCTTTCAGTAGAGTATTAGTAGACTGTGTTGGTCTTCTCCCAAAAACAAAAGCAGGAAACCAATACTTGCTCACGATTATGTGCGCATCTACTCGCTTTCCAGAAACTATCACTCTTAGAAATATTAAGGCTAAAACTATTGTTAAGGCACTTACTAGGTTTTTCTGTCTGGTTGGTAATTTCTCAGCTATTCAGTCAGACCAAGGCTCAAATTTTATGTCCGAACTGTTTCAGCAAGTAATGCATGATTTGGGTATCGAACGGTACAAGTCCAGTGCCTATCACCCAGAGTCACATGTAGCACTTGAAAGTTTCCATCAAACTGTGAAATCTATGATCAGTAAAGTTTGTTATCAGTATCAGAAGGATTGGGATGAAGGTGTTCATTTTGTTCTGTTTGCTGCTAGGGAAGCATTTCAGGACTCTCTTGGCTTCAGTTCATTTGAACTTGTTTTCGGACATACCGTTAGGGGGTCCTTAAAGAAAAGTGGTTGACTGAGATAAATGATATGAATTTGTTAGACTACGTGCCCGATTTTAAAGTAAAATTACATGGTTCTTTCAAACTTACTCAAGAAAATTTAATAAATTCCCAAAACAAAATGAAGTCTAGATACGATAAAGGTATTGAAAACTGCATTTTCAAACAAGGTGACAAAGTTTTGGTGGTCTTACCAATTCCCAGTCACCCTTTACAAGCAAAATATTTTGGTCCTTATGAAATAGAAAAGAAAATTAGTGACTTGAATTATGTCATTCGCACCCCAGATCGTCGAAAAAAGAAAAGAATATGCCACATTAATATGTTAAAAAACTACATTGAAAGAAATAATGGGGCTACTGCTAAACCAGTTTCAACAATAACTAGCATTAATACTACAAACCGATTTGAACATTGCTTAGATAATAACGAAGATATATGTAGTGAAGGAGAAAGATATTGAACATAGTCTCCATTTAAAAAATTCGGAAATTTTTTTCTAATTTGAATGTAAAGTTTAAACATTTATCCAATAATGAAAGAAAAGTAATACTTAGTTTGGTCAACGATTTCAGGAATTTTTTCCCGATGTTCCTAGGAAGACAACCGCTGCTCAACATGATGTTTCGGTTGGAGATGAAAAATCCATCAAACTACACCCTTACCGTGTGAACCCAATCAAGCTTCACCACCTGAGGGAGGAGATAAATTATATTCTGCATAATGACATCATTGAAACAAGCAACAGTGAATGGAGTTCACCATGCATTCTTGTGCAAAATCCAGATGGCTCTTACAGATTTATAACGGACTTTTGAAAAGTAAATGCGGTAACCAAAACCGACTCCTTTCCGATTCCAAGAATCGATGCTTGTATTGAACATGGGCAAGGCAAAACACATCAGTAAATTTGATTTGATGAAAGGCTAACTGATGCTGCCAAAGAAATTTCAGCATTCGTAACTCCAGACGGATTATACTAATACAAGGTTATGCCTTTTGGAATGAAAAATGCCCCAGCATCTTTCCAAAGGATGATGCATTCACTTTTACACAGAATACAGGGATATGAGGTCTACATCGATGATGTAATTATATACAGCACCACACGGAAAAAACATTTACACATCATCAAAGATTTTTTTCTGTCAACTTGAAAAAGCAAACCTATCGGTGAACCTAAACAAAACTGAATTCAGTCATGCAAAGGTAGATTATCTATGGCCATACAGTTGGACGGGGTCAAGTTATATCACGGCTGAAGTGGAGGCTATCTTGAGATATCTGATTCCCACAAACAAAAAATAATTGATGAGATTTCTTGGTATGGCCGGTTTTACAGAAAATTCTGTAAAAAATTTTAATCAATAGGAAACCCACTAACAGACTTCCTTAAGAAAAATGTTAAATATACATGGAGTAATAAATGTGACGTAGCTTTCAACAGAATCAAATGAATTCTTAGTGGTGGTCCGACTCTTTCAACTCCATTTTTTTCCAAGCAATTCAAACTGCTAATTGATGCCAGTGATGTGGGGATAGGTGGTGTCTTAATCCAGGAAGTCATTGATAAAGTCATTTGCTATTTCTCGAAAAAATTGAACTGTTAGAAGAAATATTCCACTATTTAAAAGGAATGTTTAGCACTACTGTCAGCTCTGCAACATTTTGATTTTTACCTCAATATTACTATGCACCCTATTATGGTTTACACAGATCATAACCCATTAACTTTCTTTCAGAAGATGACAAACAAAAACCAAAGACTTACAAGATGGAGTCTTCTTTTCCAGGAATATAATGCGACTATAAACCATATTTAAGGAAAAGACAACGTCATTGCTGATGCACTTTCTAGAGTATAACTTTTCCTCGATATTGATGAGAATCAAATGTTAGAAAAGAACTTTTCCCTGTAAGAATGTGTTATTTTGATGATCAAGATCAAAAAGTATTTCCTTGTGATTGTTTTTTTTCTCCGTGTATTGTTGTTATGCACATTTTTGCACCTGAGATGAGCTTTGAGGTTTAACAAAAGTTTTGCATTATGAATTTCAAAACTTTTACTCGGGGTGGGGGTGGGGTGTCACGAGGCCCCATTTTGTCCTATTTCTTTACACTTATACAAAAAATACAAAATCTAAAATGATGACTTAAATCTGTAGCTACTAGATGCTCTTTTTACCTTACGAAAAGCTCCCATTCACCAAACCTTTTAGATTTCATAATAATAGAATGAAACTTTCTAGAAGTCTCTAGAGGGTACACAAAACATATATAAACAGGAGTTCGTACCAACTAGCCAGTCTTTGTCATTTTCTGAGCAGGATTGACCGGTCTTTGCAACTGTCTGTCACTAACGTTCCTGTTTGGTTTTTGTTTTTTTGTTTTTTGTTTGTTTTTTTTTATTACTGACGATAAGTTCCTTTTTATTTTCCATTTTCTACGTTCATTTTACAGAACTTTTTGCCAAAGTTTGACTTTTTCTTTTTTTTTCTCTCTCCCTCATATACTTTTTTATTTCTTTTCTTTTATTATTATTTTTGTTTTATATTCTTTTTTAATTTTAGGTCACCCCCCCCCCTCAAAATCTTAATATTTCATTGTTTCTACGTGGTTATTTTTTCTTACTTCTTCATTCTCTTTTATTTATTACTTGTTAATTTGTTTCTTGTTTTTCTTTTCAAATATCTTTTAAGACTGTGTTTTCTCGTTAATCGTTCTGGTTTAACTTTTCACTTTTTAATATGTCTTTGTTCGTGTTTCGTTCGCTTTTCGTTGGCCGTACATTATTTTAACGCCGGCAAAAAATTTGTTTATTTTTATTACGTGTTGATTGTTTAGTAATTTTTGTAACTTATCGTTTTTTTTACCTTGTTAAACGTTCTTTTTGCCTGTATTACTGTAGTTATTTTTTTCTTTGCTCGTTTCTCTTTCCGTTTTAAAAGTTATTTTGTGACTGTTACTTGTTTTACCTTTGTCTTTATCGTTTATTTTTAATTTCTTCATTTTTTTATCGTCTGTCTTTTGCATAATCTTTTGTATGTGTTACTGTTTTGTGTATTCTTTTTTCTTTTGTCTCGCCACTAGGCGAACTTATTAAGCTTATTCATTAATCTGCCGTTTTTTACGTGAACCTTGTTTATTTGTTCCATAACGTTTATTTCATTTTCCTACCACCCCCTCCCCTTCCCTTTCCTTCTTTTAATTTTTCAAATGGAGAAAAAAACAAGCAAAATTCCGTCCTTTCTTATAAAAAAAAGAAACCCATAATGGCTGACTTTAAGAGGTCGATTAAAAAACATTTGTTTTCTATCAAAAAGCACCCACCTGATAAAGATAGCACGGAGGAATTCCCAGTTTTGACAAGTACTCCACTAAATAAGGATAATGTGAATTACTCAAACAAGTCTATTAAATCTATGGAGGCCAAAACGAGAAATCGAAAACTATGGAGGCCAAAAATGGCCAAATCGAAAACTATGTAGGCCAATAATAGCCAAAATAAAGATAAGAAAAAAGATAATTCAGAGGCCAGGGAATCGTCCACTTGTTGGAATTCCCCCTAGTTGTGTAATCAATATTGTCGAGTTCTTGGAGCATGCTAAGAGTTGCGCACACCTTGTCGTAGAAGGTGGACTCTTGGAAGACCCCCAAGAATTAAGAAAAATTGAGAAAAGAATAGTGTTGGTCTTCGTCGTCGACAAGCGCTCACGCAAAATTTGTCGTTCGACGAAAGATACAGTAGTGAAATCACTGGAATCCGTGTCGCAGCTTCAAGTAGAGACCTAATAACGAAAGACTTGATCTTGCGCACAGAGTATGAAGGCCAAAGAAGGACTAGAGAGACAATATACGGGGTCCCGCCTCAGGCTATCGGGGAACACCTCGCCATTTTCCTCTCGCAGTGCAGCGACATACTGGGCGCTTCCTGCGATAGCTTGAACGGGGGATGGAGTTCTGACATATTGCTAGATCGAAAAGCCTTCCTCTTCATCAGCAACTGTAGGTAGCTTGAAGCTGCCGGTCATTGTGACCGGCCACAAACCGTTATGTTGGAAGTGTGGAGAGACTGGTCACCTCTCCTCTTCCTCTGGAAGTCAGGCTCAAGTTGACCAAAATCCGCCTCTGATCGCGTCTTTACCTTCTGCCTCGCCTGTAATGGGCATGCCAGCTTCCGGGACCGGTACGGTCAAACCTCCGGTTGGCTTGATTTCTAAGGCTCTATTGTCCAAAGAGCCTTCGCCCGCTGCTAGTGCAGTTATGGAAAAGGGGGAGGGGGAATGGCAGGTTGCTTGTAAGGCCAGATGGAAGCACCAGACAGCGGGTCCTCAGTCCCGTGAAACCCCAAGGACGAAAGGCACTAACAGCCCCACTCCTTCTTTCAACGTCTTTCGAGATTAAAAGGCCAGCAGAAAAAATATGACCCAGGATTCGAGAAAACTGAAAAGATCAAAGAGTTAAAACAAAAATTGGACAATCAAAAACAGTCCCTTTCCAAAAATGCTACTTCTTCAACAACCTCTGCTCTGTTCACACCATCACCTAAGAAACATCCTTCTCCTCTCTCAACAAATTCAAAATCAGTTCCCCTCAGCAGAGATCCCAGCGATTACAGACAAATATCCACCTATACCCCTCATCATACTCTCAGTCCTTCCCCCACTAAAAATACTAAAATGCCCCCTCCTCCTTCCAAAAGACAGAGAATCCCCACCCAGGAACTAAAAGATAAACGAAAAAAAAAACACAGAAACATATTTATAACACGAGGGAAGATGTGTGTCGTATTTCCCCTGCCCAGGCCGAAAGGGACAAGGATTACGGCAGTCGTATTAAAGATCTAAATAGCTACTGTTAATCAGGCAGTATGGTAATTTGGACGTTGAAGAGCCTCAAAACTTTCCGAATGCCCAAAGGATTCTTACAGTTATCAGAACTGGTATTGGGGCCAAGCAGATTTGGGCGATGCTTGACGAGGCTATCATCTCATACAAAATGCCCCCACCAATTGCTATAGTCGAGAACAAAGAATTGAAGCATTTAAAACAATTTTGTGCAGGGAGGGTCCCAGTTTTAGTTCACCCCTTCCTCTATAGAGCAATGAAACTGACATTTCCCTGGGATATAGGCGGGCTCTCCTAAGACGGTACCATCAAGACTGAGATGGGCCATGGGTCAATGGGAGAAGCTGTCAGTATCCTTACCCCGACCATGTTCAAACCAGTGTCCCAACCCAAATCGGTCTGATAATGGCACTCTGCTTAGCAAGTCTGAATGTCCGGAGTCTGAGGTCGGAGTCTCGAAGGGCGTGGCTCGATCGCGATCTTCAGTGCCTCGAAGTGGATGTATGTTGTGTACAGGTGACCCATTTTTTATCTCGCGACCATGGAGACATTCTGCCTAAGAGGTTCGTCCACTATTCAGCATGTTTCAGCAAGTCTCTGGATGCGACGTGTGCTATTTTCTTCGCGGATTCGGTGGGCAGGCTTTGCGTGCTGGATGCTACCATAAAGGATAAGACTCTTCGTCTCATTGGGGTTTATGCGCCCAATGACCATGCGCAGCGGCCTGGTTTGTTTCGGCATATCGAGCCGTTTTTGTTGACATCTTGTTCGGTAGTTCTAGCGGGTGATTGAAATGCCGTCCTTGATCCCGATATAGATCGTATAGTGCAAAAACCGGGTACTAACAACCCGGATGTTAAGTCGTTTCGTGACTTTATCGACGGCTTTGATCTCGTCATTAAGTATCGAAATGAGCACCCCGGGGTGTAGTATGAACTTGGACTAGGGTGGCAACTCGGATTCGGTGGTGAGCGCAAGCTACATCGACCGAGTTCTAGTTAAGAGAGTCGAAGTAGGGCTCTTAGAATGTCCAAGTTTCCATTTTATATTTTACTCGAATCATAGGCTTGTACAGGTTCGGGTAAACTTAGATAAGCCTAAGGTTAAGATGGATGGGTACTGGAAATTCAACGCATTTGGTGAGTAAGGTTTCCGGGACCAGCTTTTACTAATGCTACAGCGGGAATTGTCGGTGGCTGTGGTTGGGAATAAGTGGTGGGATTCTCTGAAATCCAAACTTAAGTCTTTTGCTGCCGATTTTAGTCGTCGACTCAATCTAGCAGCGCAAAAGTCTTGCGAGGTCAAAGTAGATCGGGCGATTAAACCCCATGATAGTGGGGACGTAGCTGTAGCTAAGGCGGAGCTGGCCTCCTTGCTTATCAAGAAGGATCAAGCTCTAGTAGTTAGGGCTAGGCTAAAAAGAATGTCTTGCGAGGCTACGAACATGGCCGCTTCATTGTGTGCAGGGGAAGCTCGTAGGGCATCTAGTCGGCATATCGCTAGCATCACATTACCGGACAAGCGGACTGTGACTACAGACGTGAGCATTTGTGAGGCTTTCCGTGACTACTTTCAGAAGCTGTTTACCAGGGAGCCCGGTCTGAGCGCTGTTCGATGCCTATTTAGGCGACTTGCGCAGATTTCTTGGATTAGTTAATGTTTGCAAAAAACTAATTGAAAAAACCGCCGTCATTACACCCTTTGGTCTGTTTGAATATTTATTCAAGCCTTTCGGTCTACGCAATAATAGTGCTACTTAACAACGTTTCGTGGATAATATCTTCATGGACTTTGTCTATGACATTTTAGTATCCTCAGAAACACAGACCCAACATTATGAACATCTGCAGACAGTTCTGTCAATCCTAGCAGAAAACAACCTGCAAATATCCTTGGATAAATGTGAGTTCTTCAAAGACAACATAAACTTCTTGGGATATATCAGCTCTAAAGATTTAATACCAACTAAACAAAAATTCAACAAATTCAAGACCTAGAACCAAACGATTATCCACGAAACGTTGTTAAGTAGCACTATTATTGCGTAGACCGAAAGGCTTGAATAAATATTCAAACAGACCAAAGGGTGTAATTACGTCGGATTTTTCAATGTTCTCGTCGCTCATGGGTATCTGATACAAACACGTGCTCTCTAAGATAGACTTGCATGTAGCAAGTCTATCTTAGAGAGCACGTGTTTGTCATGGAGTTTGGATCCTAAGGTATTAATATTGGCCAAGGGATACTTATCAGGCTTAGTTAAAAGGTTTAAGTGTCTATAATCACCACACGGTCTGTGTTAACCTAGTGTTGATTTGGGTACTAAGTATAGTGGTGATGCCCATGGTGATGTCGGAGGTCTATACCAGTATTCCTTGAGTGCAGTGAATTTTGCAACTTTATATTTTTCTTCTGGTAACTGGCATGCTTTAGCAGAAGTTTGTTTATTCTTACCAGTGTCAATGGCATGTCTGATTCTTGTTGTAAATGTATTGGATCTTGCTTTGCGTGGCATGAGCAGGGCAGGGTATTTGCTTAGTTGAGTAGTTGCTGTAACTTACGTGTTTTGTGTGTAATACTCTGTTTTGTTGTCACATAATTTTCCAGTACTGCAGTCTAGAATTAGAGGGTAATGTCTGAGGAAGTCTGCTCCTAGAAATGGATTGAGGGTGTCTGCTACGACTACTGTCCATGTGAACAAGTATCGCAGGCCAGGAATGCCTATGTCAACTGACGTTTTGCCGTGACAAGGAATATTATTGCCTGTGGCCGACGATAAGTGAGCAGGAGTAGGTTTGAGATGTAGTCCTCGAGCAATGTTTGTAGGTGGTATAGTTACAGATGCTTCAGTATCAATAAGAAAGTCAACTTGAGAAGAGCCTATAATAGCGGCAACCTCGAAAAGGTGCGAGTTACTGGTTACAATAGCAACGTGCGCTAGTAGTTTTCCGACAGCCCTTCTTTTTTGGGTTATTCTTGAATATGTGTAATGGGGAAGACACTCTTGTACTGGGCTTAATTTTGCATGAAGTTTTATCAGGCCATTTACACCATGGCTTGCATGTCCTTGACATGGAAGCAAAGTAGATATGGCCTCTACAAATTAGGGTTTTTTGATTTTCGTAGAATGGTTTGAGTGAGTAAAAATATGAAATATCGGTCAAGGGGGAAGCAACCGTGGAGTTACAGAACTTATATTTTGGACAAAATTTGTTTTCATGAACGGAATTATTTCGTCAGCCAGTGTGCCGAGCTCAGATATTGAGAGACTTCTAGCGGCTATCATAACTGGTGAGATATTTGGTGGTAATGCTTGTATAAAACAATGTCGAACAAGTTCCTCGCCAGTTCCTACTTTAGATGCTGTAGAAAGTAATTCTTGGAGATAATCTGACGGTCTGCCAGTTATTTTTGCATTTGAAATAAGGTTAGCAAACATTTCCGGCTTTGTTCTCTCATGTATCTGAATTACTGCCTCCTTGAGTACACCGTACTCCTTTGAAGAGAGTATAGAAGTCTTGTAATTTTGATATAGTGTCTGGGGGTAAACCTGATAACACGTCGTAAAATTTTGTTTCTGAGATGGTAATTTTACGCAATGCAAATTGTGCTTCACATATTGCGAACCATCTGTTTGCATAAGTTTCATATGTTGGGGCTTGTGTTCACAAGGAAAAACAAAACAAGCAAACGTACATAATAACAATAAAATCATGGTGAATTGTATGGTATTTTCATACAATTTTTATTTATCTATTTGCGTGTATTAGTGTGTGTGTTTTACATTACAATTGTGATAAGGTTCATGTGTGACACTATTAGAAAGGCGCTAGTAAATTGAAAAAACAAACAAACGAGAAGACAGAAAAACACTAATTTCCGATAGACTGAAGATATACCGATGACCAGCCGAAGGAAAATTAAAGAAAAGGATATTTGTTTTTTATTGGAAAAAAACAAAAAAAAACTAGAAGTTAATTAAATTTCTCGTCCGCCGGAGATGAAAAACAAAGAGAACTGAAATTAAGTGATGGGATATTCTGGGGGTCCAAGGACCTCTCGGAAAGAAATAGATAATATTTTTACGACTATTGATTGACGGAGAGAAAGACGGGCCTTTGGCCGCGAGTTCGGTCGATTGATAAGGATTAACTTTTAAAAGCAGGCAGGTTCCCAAAAGAACATATGTAAAGAATGATAATTAATTTTTTCGTCTGCCGAAACGCGATAAAACTTCCCAAATCAAGGGATTGTTCCCTTTTTATGACTTGTTGGCCAAAGGGTTGACGAGGGGATAAAAAAAAAGATAAATCCCAGATGCGGAAACGATCATGCACAAAAGCACGATAAGAAAGAATTTTGAACGATAATTGAAATTTGTCCTGCCAAATATCATATAGGAAGGGGAATATTTCGTGGTTTCGTTCATAGAAAATTGCACAGCAGCCAGTGCTTGAGTTAAATACTCATCCCAGCTCTCCCTATTATCTCCTGCTAATTTAGCTAGAACATCGCCTAAGGTCCGGTGGAATCATTCTACCTTAGCATTACTCTGGGGATGGTATGGTGAGGTAGTAATGTGTACAATATTTAATTCTCTCAGAATCTCCTTCATAATTTGATTTATATTCTTCGGTCCATTGTTAGTGACCATCTCTCAGGGACTCGATATCGAGGAAATATCTCCTGAGGTATTATATTTGATACTGTTTGTGCTTTCCTATCAGGTATCGCAAAAGTCCACGAAGCTTACTTTATATGACTTACCACGAGGCGTCTTTCCATAGTGCCCTGAAATATCCATGCTCACCTTCTGAAATGGATAATTTGGAATATCTGTTTCCATCACCGGGGAGGCCCTATTATCTCTACCCTGCGATTGTCACGTTATGCACTTGTTCACATAATCCAATATATTATTATACAGTCTAGGTCAAAAATAATTCCTGACTATTAATTCATAGGTTATATAAACCCCCATGTATCCTACCTTTTCATGACACTGGTCTAGGATTTCTTGTCTTAACATTTTTGGTATTACTATTTTGAGACTTATTTCTTCTCGTCCCAAAAGGTAACCCAATACTCCATTGTGTATAACATATTTAGAGGTAGTCCCTGTTTCTACCCTCCTCCTAAGAGAAGTAATTTCGCTATCTCCCTCATTCTTCTCTATGATAGCTTCTCAATGAGGGTCCCTAATAATTTCTTCTTCCTCATCTTCTTTTTCCTTCCAAACTGGACATTTGCTTAGAGTGTGAGAATTTATCATATTAACTTGATAAGTCCTATCATTCACACCTGGTTCTAACCTAATGGATTCGGACTTCTGGAATTCTTGATAACATCTACACAGGTATTATCTTTTCCAGCTATTTCTCTATTTTACAATGATAGCCACTAAGCTTCAATGCCTATTGATGAATCTTCCTATTCGTTCATTCTGCCTCTAATACATGTTTGAGGGGCTTATGGTCGGTTTTAATGGTAAACACGGCCCCACTTAAGTAGTAATCTAATTTTTGTACTTCTTTCCTCTATCACTGGCCATCTCTGATAGTCTGTGAGACATAAAATATATAGGTACTTCCTCAGGTATACCTGGTACTAGTCCATCTTTATCAGGACACGGCTGGGTAAATACCGCACCGATATATTTGTCACTGGCATCTGTATAAAGCACCATCGTCTTACTTAGGTCTGTGTAAGTCAGCAAGGGTACTGCTGTCAACTGATTCTTGAGGGCATCAAAGGCTTGCTGACAGTCCTCGGTCCACTTCAATCTAGCGTTCTTTTTAGTCAATCTGCCAATCTGCTAAACGTAGGTACAAAACGCCTGTAGTATCCACTGGCTCCTATAAAGCCACGAACCCCTCTTACTGTTTTGGGCTCCGGCATAGCTCTTATCACTTTTACCTTATCTAAATCAGGTTTTATCCCCATTTTGTTTGTAACAACCCAAATACTTGGTCTCATCCTTCATAAACTGACACTTAGGCATATTTAATTTCAACCCGTGCTTTCTCAACCTATCGAATATCTTCTGTAAGTGTCTAAAATGCTCCTCATGTGTTTTAGAAAACACCATGATATCATCCATGTAAGCCATAGCAAAATCTTCCATACCTCCTAACACTATGGACATTAATTGAGTAAATACACCTGGGGCTTAGATAACCCAAATGGCATCACACGAAAATGAAATAGACACACATGACAAGTAAAGACTGTCTTCTCCTGGTCTTTTTCATCCAAGGCTTCTTGCCTATATCCTGATCTTAAATCCAAAGTAGAAAAACAGGTTGACTTTCCCAAAAGTGCTAAAATATCATCGATCAGGAGTAAAGGTACCGCCAATAGTTTTGTAATGGCAAGTAACTGTCTAAATCCGAACAAAATCTACGTCCTCCATCCTCCATGGGGACCTAGATGTCTCTATTACTCCTAAGCCTATTTACCGCTCCTTCCACTAATTTTCTCCTATGGATTAAGGCCTCAGTTTAATGGGTGTGTGGTCACGAGTGTCTATTTTCATTTGTACAGTCCCGGCCTGTCGTAACTCTTTGTCCGTATTAGCCACCACATCTCGTCTTTATATCTTTCAGGCACTATCAAGTCTTTCTCCTTTATTTTGGGGCTACTAGTCTTATAATAATTCTTAATTACTCTCATACTTTTTATCTGACAGGCGTAACCTAACTCTTCTTCCTGTTTTATTGCAATAGTTTTACTGACTGTATTAGCCAACGATAGGGGCACCGTTTTCATCTCTTCTACCACGGAACTACACAAGGTCGCCTCTTCTCCATCATTATCATACCTCTCTGTGGTGTTATCTTACTTATTATAAAACGCAGATTGTGTGTGTGTGTGTGTGAGTGTGTGTGTGTGTGTGTGTGTGTATGTTCGTTTATATATGGGATCGTATTTTCTACATTTTTCAACCGATTTCAACAAAACTTCACAGGAAGACGTAAAATTACTCGGCGGTGGTTCTGACAGCGCCAAAATTGGAAAAACACAATTGTTTTTGCACGAAATCAATTTGAAAGCACGGGTATGTGTATCGCACCCGGCCGGAAGTTACTGCCGTCTACTCAAACGTCTGAATGCCGTTAACTTCCGGTGACTCAGCGTTTTTTTTTTCAGAGAACGATACACAAAAAGTAAACAAATGAAGCCTTAACATACACAAGTTCTCCTAACTAAAAATAATAACCGGAAACTACTTTAAATATACATGGTGTCCAAATGAAACCCATGTGTACAGTCAAAATGCGGAAGTTAATTTTTAGTCATCAACCAAAAGATATTGCCAACCGACTACGATGCTAACCGGAGCCGACATAAACACAGCCGATTTCTTCCACCAAGAGAGCGGCGTGCTCCCACTCTTTGGAGGGGTGCACGCGCATCATTTATCATCTCTCAGTTGCGTCTCTGTCCTTAGACAGAGTGCGCTCAGGGGCTTCTCTAAGTCTAAGGACGGAGGGGCAACTGAGAAAATGATACTGAAGAGGTGCTCAACCCTGGGGAACAGCTGCCCGAGGCCGCACCCTCCGATTGCACAAGAGGGAGGGATCAGTGCTTGCACCGAGGCCAGCGCGACCGACGGTTGCGGAGGCTGAGGGGAATTTTTCTCCCTGCCCGGGTGCACGCGCTCGTGTCCCCACATTAAACCGATCTTGTGTCACATCTCATTCTCGTGGGGGAATGAGTAAACACCGCGACGTGCTCCCCCTCTCACCTTCACGTGGCCGACCCTCGTGGAAAATAAACCTCCACATCTCAAGTGTTAATAAAAGCAAAGCATGTCAGATTTATAAAGATTTCCTATTTGTCCCTTATCCTGTCATTCTCTTGCATTCCTATCTATATTTGATCTTAATTCATATATATATTATATGTACGTAGTACAGAGAAGAAAGCTAGGATAGAATAACCTTTTCTTAAGGCTTTACTGAACTTAATTCACAGCAGTCAGTAATCAACAAAGGAAAGAATTCAGAATGAAAAGGAAGAAGAACACAGCTTTTAAAGAGGAATGGGAACGTGTGAAAAGTCACGTGGACAAGAAAGCTAGTTTCCTTTTCTTTCTTTTTTTTCTTTGTTATATTTTCGTAAAAAAAAAAAATTCTCCCCCACTTGCAAAAGAGATTGTAACTGAAAAAGTTTTATAAATCCAGTCGTTGGATTGGTCTACGAATCCTGCTAGACCGGCGTGGAGGTAGTTCACCACTGGAAGAGCCAGGCCTCTGAGAAGGCTGACTTTCAGGATTCTGGCTATTATTCACAGATTCATTTTCTGTATAAGGTGAAGAAATATTAACGGGACCTGCATCAGGCAAAAGGGTTGAATCTGCATGGTCCACGTCGGGTTGAGTATTTTCAGGTCCATTTTGAGGTCCCTTCGGGCGTGGAAAACATGCCAACCGTCTCAGCGCCACCGAATCTTCCCGGCCATCATTGTGACGTATTTTGGCATGCGTAGGGTTGGCCACAAGGAGTTCCACCACCTCAACGATAGGGTCATATTTACCTCTGCCACCGAATCGTCTCACAGAGCCAAACAGGCAACGCAGTAGCGGTGGAGGACCGCCTTTCAAAATTGAACATTCGTTCGTGGGGGGTTGTATTCGTAGTGGTGCATAGCAGGGAGCGGATAGCATTTAACACATCATGTAGAACATCCTACCAAGCACTAATTGGTAACTGTTTCGATTCCAGGGCCAATAATATGGTATTCCAAATTATGTCATTGTAACGTTCGCATTGGCTATTGCCTCTAGGGTTATAAGCAGTAGTATTACTGCATCCAATTCCAAGTCGTGTTAGAAATTGTTTAAATTCTCCCGACATAAACGAAGTTCCTCGATCGGAGTGAATGAACGAGGGAAGCCCGAAAATGGAGATTCAAACTGCTATTCAGGCACTGAATAGCAGTTTGCGAAGAGCAATCGCGGCAAGGAAAGGCAAAGGGAAATCGACTATATTCGTCGACGACAGTAAATATATATCGGTAACCTGTCGGGGATACCGGGACAGGCCCTTTGTAGTCTATAGAAAGACGCTGAAATGGCGCAGTAGAACGGATCAGAACATTACTAGCAGAATCGAAGAATTGGGGTTTTACTTTGGCACAGGTCGTACATTCAGAAGTCACACGTCGGACTTCATCAAGCGAATACGGCATATTCTGAGACCATACAAAATGCCAAAAGCGCTGTACCCCAGGATGTATTAAGGAATCGTGTATCGATTTAAGTTCCTTCAAGGAAGAAGCAGCAGCACCACATACTCTGGATAAGGTATCCGCAACTGTGTTTTCATTTCTAGGTCGTATGAAAAGGGAAGAAGTTCCATTTTCCACCGTATAATTTTGTCGTTTTTAATTTTTCCGCGATTAGCAGGTTTAAACATAAAAGATACGGCTTGTTGATCAGTAATAATAGTAAAATGTTTCCCGGCAAGGAGGTCTCTCCATTTACGAACGCATAAGCCTCTTTTTCGACTATATGAAGTCGTATTTCAGAGGGGTTTAGCGACCGAGAAACGAATGCTACAGGTCGCTCAGCTTGTAAAAGAGTGCCTCCAATAGCATTTTCTGAGGCATCGGTTTCAATAGTAAATGGCAATTCATCATCAATAACTTTTGTCGGAGTTACCTCCTCCTTCTGTCCTTGAACCTGCAGAGGAACAGGGTCATTTCGACCTTGACCTCTCATTCATGCTCCTTACACACTGTTAACACGTCAGAGGGACTAGCAAATCCCCTTTTTAGTTAGGCTATATTACAAACCTAGTTGTAATATACGTCTAGTCATTTTTAGACCATAGTTATCTTTAGCTAACCTTGTAGCATTTTACTATAGAGACTTTTCGGTTAGCTTAGCCAATTTCTCTTGCTGGTCCCCCGCGTCACAAGACAGTGATTTCTCCCTAGATTGAGAGGAGGCTGTCGGCGGCCGCAACGGTCGTCTACGCAGGCCCCTTGGCCTTCATTGGCCAAGGACGCCGATCTACGTGTGTATTAAGTTACGCTTTTTCCCACTTTTTTTTGTCTGCCAACTTGACGATAGTTGGGAACTTTCTTTCTTTCTCTCTCTTCCTTCCCAACACGTCAAGTTGGCATCCCGGCAATGACAAACAACGAGTTGGCAACACGAACTGCAGCAACAAGTTGGCACACCGGCAACGACTCAGGTTCAACAACCAACAAAGATCATCCTGGCATCACTCAACTTCAACAACCACCAAGCGATCTTCCTGGCAACAATCCACATCAGCTTCAACCCCCAACAACGATGATCCTAGCAACTACCAACGCCAACCTCGACCATCAATGCCTGCAGCATCCAGCTCACTCTTGCAGCATCCAGCTCACCCCTGCATCATCAGGCTCACTCCTGCAGTATCCAGCACTCCTGCAGCATCCGGCACCTCCACCGTTTCCGACCATCTTCATTTCCTTTTCCTTTTAGAATAAACCCCTATATATCATACATATCCTCGTTCTGTCGTCCATATTGTTTTCACCGTCAGATTTAATCCGTCTAAAATGTCAGCGGGCCTCTTGTGACCTCGTTCACCCCCTTTCTGTGAAACGGGGCCACTGGACCGCCCGCAACACTTTTACAGATGACTCGGCAATGTCTTAAGTTTTTCGAAAGAATTTATAACTATAGGAGGCATAGGGAATTGTTTATTTTCGACCAGTGGACGAATTTTGTGTGAATATTTAGGTATCCATTCCGCATAGTAAGCAAACATACCAAGACACCTTTTTAACGAATTTGAGTCGGAAGGAGGAGGCATTTGCAAAAGTGGCTTCAAACGCTCAGGATCGGGTTGGATAGTTCCGTTACAAATTTGATATCCAAGCACGTTAATAGAACGAAGTGAAAACTTTGATTTTCCCCGGTTTATTTCGCGGTTGTATGTCGAGGAAGCCTTTAAGAAACATTCCAAATTGACGTCGTGCTCCTCCTGGGTTTTACCGCAAACAGTTATATCATCTATATAAGAAAATATCGCACCCGACCGGAAGTTACTGCCGGCTACTCAAACATGTAAAAGCGTCACCGTGGAAAACATAACGAATGCCGTTAAATCCGGTGACTCAGCGTTTCTCAGACAACGACCAACACAAACTCAAAACAAAAGAAACATTTACATATACGAGCCTTCGTGGCCTAAAAAAATTACCAGAAACTACTTTCTATACACATGGCGTCCGAATGAAACCCATGTGTACAATCAAAAAGTAGAAGGTAATTTTCAGTCATCAACCCCCCACCCCCCACCCCAAAGATATCGCTAACCGGCTACGTTGCCGACTTCAGCCTATATAAAAACACAGCCGATTTCTTCCACTAAAACAGCTCACCCGACGATTTTTCGTTGGGGTTTTGACAAATATTGGATCGTTTCTCGGCCTATGGCTGAGATTCGTTCAAGGCTTCGACTAGCTCCGGCCTGGACCTGCTAGGACAAATCATGACCAGCTTTGACTAAGCTCTGACCAGCTTGGACATGCTATGACCAGTTTTGGACCAGTGGCCCTTGAGTGGAAACTCTCGGGTCACCCACATTAAACGACCTTGTGTCACAACCTGACCCCGTGGGGGTCAAGTAAATATCAAAGCTCACCCGACGATTTTTCGTTGGGGTTTTGACAAATATTGGATCGTATCTCGGCCTATGGCTGAGATTCTATCAAGGCTTCGACTAGTTTGGTCTGGCACCGGCCTGGACCTGCTAGGACAAGTCATGACCAGCTTTGACTAAGCTCTGACCAGCTTGGACATGCTATGACCAGTTTTGGACCAGTGGCCCCCTGAGTGGAAACGCTCGGGTCTCCCACGTTAAACGACCTTGTGTCATATCCTGACCCCGTCGGAGTCAAGTAAATATC
The DNA here is from genome assembly GCA_903632075.3 of Acanthosepion pharaonis. NCBI lineage: Eukaryota > Metazoa > Mollusca > Cephalopoda > Sepiida > Sepiidae > Acanthosepion > Acanthosepion pharaonis. The sequence goes on from CAHIKZ030002548.1 coordinate 189,053, forward strand.
ACAGCTCACCCGACGATTTTTCGTTGGGGTGTTTGACAAATATTGGATCGTTTCTCGGCCTATGGCTGAGATTCGATCAAGGCTTCGACTAGTTTGGTCTGGCACCGGCCTGGACCTGCTAGGACAAGTCATGACCAGCTTTGACTAAGCTCTGACCAGCTTGGACATGCTATGACCAATTTTGGACCAGTGGCCCTTGAGTGGAAACGCTCGGGTCTCCCACGTTAAACGACCTTGTGTCACACCCTGACCCCGTCGGAGTCAAGTAAATATCACAGCTCACCCGACGATTTTTCGTTGGGGTGTTTGACAAATATTGGATCGTTTCTTGGCCTATGGCTGAGATTCGATCAAGGCTTCGACTAGCTTGGACTGGCTCCGGCCTGGACTTGCTAGGACAAGCCATGACCAGCTTTGACTAAGCTCTGACCAGCTTGGACATGCTATGACCAGTGTGGCGTTCTCCTTCTCAGGCTTTATTTTTATTCCTCTACGTGATGCCTTTTGAGAAATATGTCCTAGTCGGTAAGAGGAGAAATTACCTAGACCGACGCGCCAATCGCTTATTTCGTACTGTCTCCTCACTGCAGATGAATCTTCCAGGGCGGGGTATGAGGCTATCCTGCTTTCCATCCACTCGAAATAAGCGATTATGGGCTTAGGTATGTGAAAGAAACTGTTTGTGAACGAATCGCTTCTATTTTTTTTTATCCTTTGTAAAAGAACAAACGAAACAATTCTTTTTCCTTTTTCTTTTTTTTTTTATTTCAACAATAATAAATAAAAAGAAGAGACAACAAACATTTATGGAAAATCAATCTTTTGTGTACCTCAGTCAGGATACGTTCGTATTCCTAGTGTAAGGGACAAGGAAATGTCAATTAGTCACTTTTCGGCTTGTTGGCACTCTGTCCCCTCTTTTCTTCCCCTTTTTTTTTTTTTTTTTTTTTTTTTTTTTTTTTTACTATTATAAACTCTTTTTGTCTGCAATGCAAGGGGTATAACTTCTTTTCCCCCGTCTTTTTTTTTTTTTCTTCTCCCTCTGTTTTCTTGTTTGTTTTTTTTTTTTTTTTACAAAAATGATGACAAAAATAGGCGATGACACCTTCACGTTTTCGTTACAGCTTTGACAGTTCTTGGAGCATGAAGATATTCATTCAAACTTCATGACGGTTCTCCGAATAATATCGCTTAGGTTCGCAAATCTTTCCAACAGACAGAGGAATACATGTCTCGCAACCACAATCCAAAAACATTCATTTACAAAAATGAAAAGAGACACAAACCTCTTTGTTGTGTGATTTCTTTTCTTCTTCTTTTTGTATTCTCTCTTTTTTTATCTCTTCAATTGAGATCCAAACTTTGCTGTGCTACTAACATCAATTTCTTTTCTGTTGATGTTCTGCATGGATTGTTCTTTTTTTATGTTGCGCTTTCTTCAATTCACGTAAGAAGAATATAACGGGGTTGAACCTATCTTTTTCCAAGTATCAGGGTTTTTATGTGGGCGATCTTCAGTCCGGCAGATCCCGACAACAACTGAGTTTCTTTCTCGACTTGTGACCTTTGGCCGCTTATTGGCGCGAAAGTCCCCTTCGTCTCTATATCCTGGAAATTGGGTTGTCACCTTTGGTGTACTATCCAATTTCGGCGCCAAAATATCCCTCTGTTCTATTTTTAACTTGCCCGTGCCGCTGATTCCAGGTACCCTCATCATCATCATCATTGTCTCTGCTATGGTCATGTATAATTTCAATTTCTCTTACTGACGACCTAAAATCGTCACACCAGTTTTGGACCAGTGGCCCTTGAGTGGAAACGCTCTGGTCTCCCACGTTAAACGACCTTGTGTCACATCCTGACCCCGTGGGAGTCAATAAATATCACAACTCACCCGACGATTTTCGTTGGGGTTTTTGACAAATATTGGATCGTTTCTTGGCCTATGGCTGAGATTCGATCAAGGCTTCGACTAGCTTGGACTGGCTCCTCCCTGGACCTGCTAGGACAAGCTATGACCAGCTTTGACTAAGCTCTGACCAGCTTGGACATGCTATGACCAGTTTAGGACCAGTGGCCCTTGAGTGGAAACGCTCTGGTCTCCCACGTTAAACGACCCTGTGTCACATCCTGACCCTGTGGGAGTCAATAAATATCACAACTCACCCGACGATTTTCGTTGGTGTTTTTGACAAATTTTGGATCGTTTCTTGGCCTATGGCGGAGATTCGATCAAGGCTTCGACTAGCTTGGACTGGCTCCGGCCTGGACCTGCTAGGACAATTCCTGTCCAGCTTTGACTAAGCTCTGACCAGCTTGTACATGCTATGACCAGTTTTGGACCAGTGGCCCTTGAGTGGAAACGCTCGGGTCTCCCACATTAAACCGACCTTGTGTCACATCCTGACCCTGTGGTAGTCAAGTAAATATCACAGCTCACCCGACGATTTTTCGCTGGGGTTTTGACAAATATTGGATCGTATCTCGGCCTATGGCTGAGATTCTATCAAGGCTTCGACTAGTTTGGTCTGGCACCGGCCTGGACCTGCTAGGACAAGTCATGACCAGCTTTGACTAAGCTCTGACCAGCTTGGACATGCTATGACCAGTTTTGGACCAGTGGCCCTTGAGTGGAAACGCTCCGGGTCTCCCACATTAAACCGACCTTTGTGTCACATCCTGACCCTGTGGTAGTCAAGTAAATACAGCTCACCCGACGATTTTTCGCTGGGGTTTTGACAAATATTGGATCGTATCTCGGCCTATGGCTGAGATTCTATCAAACTTCGACTAGTTTGGTCTGGCACCGGCCTGGACCTGCTAGGACAAGTCATGACCAGCTTTGACTAAGCTCTGACCAGCTTGGACATGCTATGACCAGTTTTGGACCAGTGGCCCCCTGAGTGGAAACGCTCGGGTCTCCCACGTTAAACGACCTTGTGTCACATTCTGACCCTGTGGGAGTCAATAAATATCACAACTCACCCGACGATTTTCGTTGGGGTTTTTGACAAATATTGGATCGTTTCTTGGCCTATGGCTGAGATTCGATCAAGGCTTCGACTAGCTTGGACTGGCTCCTCCCTGGACCTGCTAGGACAAGCTATGACCAGCTTTGACTAAGCTCTGACCAGCTTGGACATACTATGACCAGTTTAGGACCAGTGGCCCTTGAGTGGAAACGCTCTGGTCTCCACGTTAAACGACCCTGTGTCACATCCTGACCCTGTGGGAGTCAATAAATATCACAACTCACCCGACGATTTTCGTTGGTGTTTTTGACAAATTTTGGATCGTTTCTTGGCCTATGGCTGAGATTCGATCAAGGCTTCGACTAGCTTGGACTGGCTCCGGCCTGGACCTGCTAGGACAATTCCTGACCAGCTTTGACTAAGCTCTGACCAGCTTGGACATGCTATGACCAGTTTTGGACCAGTTGCCCTTGAGTGGAAACGCTCGGGTCTCCCACATTAAACCGACCTTGTGTCACATCCTGACCCTGTGGTAGTCAAGTAAATATCACAACTCTCCCGGCGGATTTTTGGCCTCGGGGTTGAGCAACGAGCTCCCCCCTCTCACCGTCGCTGACCACACGAAGCAGCCAGAACCAGCAGCAGCAGCAGGCCGACCCAGCTTCATCAGCAGGAGCAGCAGGCCGACCCAGCGTCATCTTCATCAGCAGCAGGCCGACCAGCATCAGTAGCAGCAGCAGCCGGTTACATGATATGCACTAGTCGTTTTTCCGGACTACGCCCGGTTACATGATATGCACTAGTCTACACTCGGCTACATGATATGCACTAGCCTATCCTCGGTTACATGATATGCACTCGTCTACCCTCGGTTACATGATATGCACTAGTCGTTTTTCCGGACTACGCCCGGTTACATGATATGCAATAGTCCTTTTCAGGACTAACCTAGCCTCGTTATTACGAATGTCCTTTTATTAGAACTATCAAGCTGCTGTTACATTCGGCCTACCTCCGAGATGTCACTTTAAAACCTGACAAGGCTCCTTCAATTGACACTCTCTAACTACACGACCGAACTCCAACAAACGATTATCTGTACATTCTTTTGCCAGATTATTTAATAAAATTTGGCTTAAACTTTTACATCCTCGCCTTTGTTGTCCTTGCTTCGATCGTATTACCCTATATTATTTTTATGCTTGTGGGGGTTAACAGGCAACCTGCTTAACGCCGCAACAAAACGGTTCCAGATAATTTGTTATCAGAAATGAAAGAATTCATAAATCGCTGAAAGGCAGAAACCCCGTTAGTAACACCCATGGGTATTCGTTTAAATTGGTACAGATGATTTCCAGCTTGAAAGGCCGTATAGGGGCGATCTTCGGGGCAAATTTCAATCTGATAGTATGCTTTGGACAAGTCAATTATACTATAGATATGATACTGGGCTATTTGGTTTACGAGATCTTCAATTCGAGGCAAGGGGTAGGCATCAAGTAAGGTGAACCGATTAATAGTCTGGGAGAAATCGACTACCAATCATTTCTTATTAGGTGACGAAGTTACAACAATTTGAGCATGCCACGGAGAGTAACTTGTTTCAATTATATCATCCTCAAGCAGTTGTAGAATTTCTTTTTCAATGAACCGAGCATCCTCCGCACGGTAATTTCGGGATTTAGTAGCAATAGGTTTGCAGTCAGGGGTCAAGTTAACAGGAGCACAACTGATCTTGGCTAAAGCGCAGATTTTTAGAATATCCTGAGATCCACCAAAAGAAATAGTGATACTCTGGTGTAGTTTTAAGAAGGGCACTCCGAGTATAATATCCATACAGGAATCAGGAAGTACTGTAAAGTCAATTTGTTTATATTCGTAACCATTGAAGATAATGTCCTCAGTACAATATTTAGATAGTTTGAGGGAAATGGCAGATGATGCCATGGAAATTACGGAATTCCGTTTAGAAGTAGACAGTTTCATTGTTTTAACAATACGGGCACTGATAGAGTTATCAGAACTACTGGTGTCTATGAGTGCAGTTAATCACTTTCGTTTTAATTCTAAAGTTTTAGTAACTGGAGGAGACCTATCATCGTCTTTAGCACGGGCTACTATAATAGCTGGGGTAGAACGTGAAGGTTCTGGCATGGTAGAACTGCAAACTTTAGAAAAATGACCGAGTTTGCCACAGTTTTGACATATCTTATCACGGGCAGGACAATAGCGACGATTATCCTTAAAGTGACGTTTCCCTCCACAGTTGTAGCACTTGCCACGAGCAAGGGCAGCAGACAATTGTACAGAGTCACACTCCGTACGAGAATCAGTTAAGTCAGAAAGCATATTTTTAGTAATACTAGTGGAAGTGGCCTCCTCGGCAGAATCAGTAAACACATTTTTAATCCTAGTGGTAGCAGCAGCGGCTGATCCAATCTGAGAAGCGTATGATTCAACACGAAAGTGAGCCTGTTCTAAGGCTCTAGCACATTGAGTAGCCTCCTTGAGAGTTAGCGTATCATTTTCAAGCAGTCAGGCACGTATTACGGGGGACCGGAGACCACGTATAAATGCATCACGGACAGATTCATCCCTGTAAGTGGTAGCAGTAACATCTTGGAAGCAACAGTCAGCAGCAAGTTGATTCAAGGCCTGAAGGTATTGGTCTACAGACTCATTTTCCTGCTGCAGATGTGTAGACAACAAATGTCTAGCAAGAATAACACTTGGAGACTTGTCATAGACACTTTTCAGCAATTCAACAGCATGTTCAAATCCAGAACAACCCTCGATAACATCAGCAACGGTAGCACTGATGTTTAAATAAAGGACTTCGAGTTTGTCCGAGTTTAAAGAAGCAATAGTTGATAAGTAATAATTAAAATTACGGTACCATAGTCTCCAGAGCTTGCTAGCCTGGGGGTCTGCAGAAGATATATCAAACTTGTCCAGACGAATGATCTTGTCCATGAGGAGTTAAGTTCAGTAAACTGTTACGTAGTACAGAGAAGAAAGCTAGGATAGAATAACCTTTTCTTAAGGCTTTACTGAACTTAATTCACAGCAGTCAGTAATCAACAAAGGAAAGAATTCAGAATGAAAAGGAAGAAGAACGCAGCTTTTTAAAGAGGAATGGGAACGTATGAAAAGTCACGTGGACAAGAAAGCTAGTTTCCTTTTTTTTTTTTACAAAAAAAAATATATATATATATATATATATATATATATATATATATATATATATATATATAAACAGATGCAAACTATGCCTGGAAGAAAAAATTAAAATAATTAAGTACAAATATACAAGCCAGCTATTGAACCAGAGATATGAAATTAAATGTCATCATAAAAATAAGTTTATATAGTCTTAAAAATAGACATTTATTTTGCATCAAACACTGAAAAATATATATTAGGTTTGTAACTATGTAAGTTTATATATATATGTGTATGTATATATGTATGTGTGTATTGTATATGTGTGTACGTAGCTGTCTGTCTGTCTATCTATCTATCTATCTATCTATGTATTCTTTTTTTTATGTGTGCCATACATACATATATATGTTTATAGATATATTTAATCATTTATATATGTCATGGATATGCTTACATTATAGTTTATTTTTATTACTTTTATTACTATTATTATTACTTTAAATATATTATATATATATATATTTTTTATTACTATTAAATGATGATGATGTTTATATGAATAACAACATAGATTGCATTTCTGTGGTTTTTATTACTGTGGTTGCGCAGTTAAAGTTTTATCCATAAAATTTTCCCCTACCTTCACTTACTGCAATATTCTCAAAAAAAATCTAAAGTAGGATCTGTAATGTAATTATTACTGAATTAGCTTCTTGACTTCAGCCGCTTTCTCACAGACGTGCTGTGGCTTCCCTCTGTCTTTTATACAAATATTTTCATGGCTACTGCACTGATGAGCATTTTTTCCCTGGTGCCCTGACTACATGAATTTAAGTGTACTACTAGATTGGCGTCTAGGTCCCAACTTTTTGCTGTTGAAATAAGTTAAATGTAACTGCCCTTCTAACAGTTTCTTTCCTCGCACTTCTCCATATTGGATCTCCATTCCTCTCACTTGCTTCCCTGATAACTACAATCATTCAAAAACCTAAATGCAACATCAGTCACCATGTTTTGTTGCGTTGATACCTGTTCTTTTTCTTTTCTTCAATCCCCCTACACCCACACTTTTCTCTCATTTTCCTCTCCATAACCCCCCTGTGTGATAATGGCACTTTGACTTGCTTGGGGTGAAATGCTTAAAAAAAATCCAAAACATTGAATATAAAATAATTAGGGTACTGACAAAAGCATCTAATAAAATAATTAGGGTACTGAAAATAGCATCTATCACAATCAAAGGTAAAGCTCTCTCTACCAACAGCTAAAATAATAAAAAAGTGCTCAATACAATATATATATATATATATATATATATATAAGGCAGGATGTGTGTGTATAACAATTTTCGACGGATTTGCACAAAAATTTACATGCACATGCTCCAAGTTAGCGGGAAGGCCTAGACTGACTTTGCATTTCCCAACTCACTTCGATAGTGGAAATAATCGATTTTTTCATGCTTCTACGGCAGTCTTCATGTAGTTTACGGCCATTTTCTACTGGCCAGAGTGAGAGCCTATAGCTGGCTACCACGAATAGGCAGGAAGATTCTATTGGTCAGCATGATAGCCAACAGCTGACTGACACGAATGTTAACTAGCATGCTTGCATGCAAAAAAAAAAATCGATAGCTGCATTCGTCACAAGTGGGAAAAATTTAAATCTGCATGGCACTTTACTCCAACTGGCTCATTCACTTGCTTAAACTCAACGTTGATTCTGATTCCGCAGAACTGGGTTGGGTGTGAAAAAGTATTTGTTGTTAACATTCTTTTTTCATTCGGTTCTTCCAGTTACGAGTCCTTTTTTAAAGCTGATCGTTTTGTGTTCATTTTGTTTAGTTCTTTTTTCGTAACATATTTAATGTTTAGTATAGAGCTTAGAAAAAATTCGCAGTGTGAGATAGGCAAGAAGTAAGGCATGTAGCAACATCAGCACGGCAAAGGGCACTCCTTTAAAGGCAAGGAAAGGCAAAAATATTTTAAGTCAAGTGATAGCGATTGCTGTATGAGTCGTACGATTTTTGAATCAAGCACGGGCAACGCCGGGCCATGCCGCTAGTTTGATATAGTCCTTCCGTCAATTTCTCCACCATATCTAGCCTCCCTTCACATGAAATAGCCATTCTAGGGGCTGGGAGAGTTTCACATCGGTCTGGGCTACTACAGGGTATTTCGCTTCCATTTCATTCACCCCATCTAAAATCAATGTAGCCGGGTCAAAGCAGATTTGGGCCTTATTCAGTCTAAGGCAGTCACTCCCTAAAATTAATTCTCCACACAGATCAGACGCCACATACACCTTAATCTCGCCTGTAGTCCTCGCCAATTTGAATGGTAGCCATGTCATACCCTCTATTCTCATCTGACTACTATCTGCCTGGCTAATTAATAAATCCACTTGCTGGAGTTTTCTACGTAACCCCAGCTGTCTAAACACCTTGGAATTTATTAGGGAGACCGAAGCTCCAGTATCCACTAAAGCTTTTACCGTCTTGTGCCCCACCAATACATTAAAGGTGAAATCCGGTCCGTCTTTAAACAGCTGAAATATCTTGGTTCTGTTCCTATTCCTCAATCTCCCCTTATTTTTGTTTCCCTGTCGGCTGTCCCTATTTCTCTCAAATCTCGACATGGATGCTGGCAATAGGGGCTCATCATTCGCCACTTTAGGCCGGTTTCTCTTCGAGCTTTCTTTGGGTGGAGTGGGGACTGGTCTTCTCGTCCTTCTTGCCTTTTCTTTCCAATCTCAGCACCCTTTTTCTCCGGACAATTTTTTCTTAAATGTCCAACCTTTTCACATTGCCAACACCTTCGCCATTTACAGTTGGCTGCAAAATGTCCAGCTACAACACATGTCCAGCACCTCTGAAGTCATTTTTTATTGGGGCCACCCTGCCTCTTATTTCTCTACGGGGATCCCATTGTCGTTTCCCGAACGCTTATTATTCTCCTCGAGGGTGGGGGGCGGTAATAGGATGTCTATTAAATTAAAGGAATAATAAGAAGAATTAAAATCAACTATAAAAAAAACAAGTTGCCGGTCATTGTGACCAGCTGCAGGCCAACTTGTGTAAGTGTGAAGTGGTTGGTTACCTCTCCGCTTCCTGCCCAGAGAATGCATCTGGAAGTTAGGTACCTCTGATTGAGTCTTTACATACTGCTACGCCTGTGCTTGGCATACCATCTTCCGCGGCCGGTGCGGTTAAACCCATGGTTGGATCGAGTTCTCAGCACCCATTCCCCGAAAAGATTTTCCTGCTGCTAGTATAGTTGTGGAGAAGGGAGAGAGGGAATGGCTGATTGCTGGTAGGGACAGACTCTACCTCATCGTCCCCTGCATCGCAAAACCATTCGTCTTCTCGCTCATCTCCTGACAAGAAAACCCATCTCAGTAGAAATCCCAGCCCATACAGACAAAGCTCATACACCCTTTGTCATACTCCCAGTCCTTCCCCTAGGAAACATCCTGAAATGCCCCACCTTCCAAAAGACAGAAAAACTCTTCGGTAGAAGCTAAAGAACAAAGAAAAAAGCCCAACAAATTTCCATACAATTTAGAGGAGTGTGTCTGCTGCATTTCCCCAGCCCAGGGTGAAAGTGCTCGAAATTATGGAAATCGCATAAAAGAAATGAAGTACCTATTATCCGTCAAACAGTAAGGGGACGAAGATGTGAAAGGCCCACAAAACTCCCCGGAAGCCCAAAGAGTTCTGACGATCATCCTAACTGGGTCGGGACGCGAGAGACATCGGGTATGGTCGAGGAAACCATTAATTCTTTCAAAATATGACCTCCAATTGCGTCGTCTAAAATGAACAAAATAAACGGAAACAGTTTTGTTCAGGGAGGGTTCCAGTTTTAGTTTACCCTCCCTCTATAGAGCTTTAAAACTGACAGTTCCCTGGGATGTTCGCGGCACCATCAATACTGAGATGGGCCATGGGTCAATGGTATTACTCTCTTCAAACCAGTTTTCCATCCCTAATCGGACTGATAATGGCTCTCTGGTTAGCAAGTTTAGGAGCCCGGGGCTTGAGGTAGGAATCTCACGGGGCGAGGCTCGCGAGCGATCTTTGGCGTCTCGAGGTGGATGTAAGTTATTTGCAGGAGATCCGGTTTTTAACTCGTGACCATGAAGATATCCTGTCTAAAAGGTTTTCCTCTATTCAGCATGTTTTAATGGACTCTCAAGAGTTGTTTCCTGGCTGGTAAGTCTGTGAATGTGACGTGTGCTCTTGTCTTCGCGGATCCAGTGGGCAGGCTTTGCGGGCAGAATATTACCATAAAGGATAAGGCTCTTTGTCTCATTGGGGTTTATGCGACCAATGACCAAGCGGGGGTGCCTCATTTGTTTCGCCGGATCGAGCCGTTTTTAATAACATCTCGTTCGGTAGTTCTAGCAGGTGACTGGAATGCCGGCTTTGATCCCAATATAGATCGCATAGGAGAAAAGATCGGGTACTAACAACCCAGATGTTAAGTCGTTTCGGGACTTTATTAGCGGATTTGATCTTGTCGATAAGTATCGAAATGAGTATCCGCGGGAGGTAGCATGGACTTGGACTAAGAGTGGCAGCTCGGATTCGATGATGCGTTCTAGCTACATCGACCGAGTTCTAGTTAAGAGAGTCGACGTAGGGTATTTACGATGTCCAAGTTTCCATTCGATAGTTTACACGGATCATAGGCTTGTCTGGGTTCGTGTAAACTTAGAGAAGTCTAAAGTTAAGAGGGCTAGCTTCTCGAAATTGAACGCATCATTATTTGGTGAGTAAAGATTTCCGGAACCAGCTACTACTAATGTTACAGCGGGAATTGACGGGAGCTGTCGTTGGGAATAAGTGGTGGGATAAGTTAAATTCTAAACTTAAGTCCTTTGCTACTGATTTTAGCAGGACTAGCAGCGCAAAAGGCATGCGAAGAAAAAGTAGATTGGGTGATCAAATCTCGTGATAGTGAGTATGTAGCCTTAACTAGGGCAGGGCTGGCCTCCTTGTTTATCAAGATGATCAAGCTCTAGTACTTATGGCCATTCGATGCAACGAACGCTGAATTGCGTGGAGAGGGAGCTCGAAATATATCCAATCAACATACCGCGCGCATCACATTGTCGGACAAGCGGACCGTGAGTACAGAGGCGGGCATATGTGAGGCTTTCCGAGTCTACTTTCATGAGCTGTTTATTAGGGAGACCCGTCTGAGCTCTGCTCGGTTCGATGTCTATTTGGCTGACTTCACTGCTTCGAGGCGACTGAAAGGGCTGGATGCGAAAGTCCCATTACAGAATCTGTTATCTGGGATGCACTGAAACCTGGACAAGACTCCGGGATTAGATGGTCCTCCTTACGAATTTTACATAAAGCCCGTCTTTGTCCTCTTGCTGGTACTGATTTACAACAACTGAATGAAGCAGGGGTCTACACCTCAACGCTTCACCGTGGGTATGATCAAGTTGCTTCGCAAGAACAAAAACGGTGGGGATGGGATAGATAATTATCGACCTATACGATGTCAGACACAGAGTTGAAGATTTTAGCCAAGGTCTTAGTCGGCTGTTTGCAGGCTGTCCTCCCTGGTCTGATTGGTCCCGAGTAGACGTATTGTGAAAGGCAGGACTATCCAGGACAAAAATCATTTGGTACGCTGATCAATTTAGATTAGTTCAAGTTTTTCGATAGGGTTGACCATCGATTTCTGGAGGCTGTCTTTTCCGCCGCCGGTTTCAGGTCGTACTTTCGCACTTGGATCCGACTTCTGTATGCGTTCCTCAGTGCGCTGGTGGAAGTGAATGGAGTAAGATCGAAACGTTTCGTGTTGTCTCACTCCATTTGTCATGGTTGTCTACTTTCGGCTTTGCTATATGTTCTTGCGTTGAAGCCCTTCCTTCGCAAGTTTGAAGACGAATCCGGTCATTCGCAGAATTTCGCTACCTGAACTACCACTTGGAAATGAATTGGTCAGAGGAGCGAGAGAAGGCCGTGGTCGTAGTTCGTCTGTGGTTTCGGAAGAATCTTTCCTTGAAAGGGAGGGCGGGAGTATTTGCCTCTCACATCTACCAGATTCCCCTTTACCGACTCTCTGTACTCCCATCTGCCGCTCTGTTATCTGAATAAGGCTGAGCACTATGTGTTCTTTTGCTTATTAAGCGTTTTTGAGAATTGTGATATGGACGACGCGACAGAAAGAATTCTATGGGTGCGAGTAGTTTATCTCTTCCAAAATAATCTTATTCTTTAAGCATCAACATAAAGTCAAGATGAGAACGGAAAGGAAACGATTCCATTCATCAGAATTTGGCAAAAGGTGGGTGAGTCTTTCGCCTTTGTTCCGAGTAAAAAGTGTTGACTTGGAGTAGCATTTTAAGCATAAAGGATATTGGAAATGGAGTGGACATTGGCAACCCTGCATAAAATAGGGTAGTTTACGCTTGTTTTGTTCTTTAGTTTTTCTCCATCAAGTTAACTTAGCTCATTAACCCCTTTTATTTATGACCCACTTTCTTTAATTTATTTCCCCCTCCCATTCCCAATTTGGCGACCAGAGATGTCAGTTCTATGGTGGATGTGGGACGCCTTTCGTTTTTCGGGTGTGATTTTCGTAGTTGTTGTTGTGTTTGAATGAGTGGTAGGATGAATGAGTATTTTGACTATTTAAATCCCGCATTAATTTCGTCCAGTTAACTGATGTTTCTGTCACATTTATGGATTGTGGTTCGGTTTTATTGCTAACATTGTTTTTTTTTCTTGTAAATAAAACTTATTTTTCCATTGTAAATATTCATTGGGGTTATAAATTTTAAAAGTTATTTTATTCCCTCCCCCATATACAAATTGTACGGGGACTAGTTAGGACATCATGGAGTCTCTGGGGTATTATGGTGGATGCAATAAGAATGGTGAGTTAGAATGTGTTGTTTTGGTGAAAGTGTTATTTATAGAATAGTTGGGCCAGTGATTGTGACTAGCTAAGTTTTAGTGTAAAACAGATGAATGCCAGCCTTCCCCGTCCCCAATTTTTGGCCTTATGAATTTCGAGAAGTTGTAAAACTTTTTGATTGGTTCCGAATGAAAAACAAATGCAGTTATTTTCCCACAAATGTCAAAAATATTTTTGAAATTCAAAAGTTTAAGCAAGAGCCCAACGCAGCGTCTGTTTTCTCTCAGAAAGTCAGACGATACACGCTCAAGCAGTTTAAATTTCTTATAATAAAAAAGAAAAAAAACAACAAAGATTCATTAACAACAGAGGGGTGCATAAAAATAAAATAAAAGAAGTTTAATATAATTTTTGTCCGTTTACTTTTGCTTTTTGTCCACTACCTACCTACATTTTCCGTTTTTGGTCTCGTTTTCCCCAACATGATAATTAGCACATGAAATTTTCTATGCACAAATGCATACAGATGTTAAAATTTTATCATAAATTGAATAATAAATATGGTTTTTTGAATAAAATTTGTTAGTTATTTCATTTTCAATGAATTTAATGGTGGACTTTTTTTTTCCAAGAAAAATTTGGGTAACTCATTTAAAAGCTGGTTCATGCAGGTTAACAGGATAATAAAATTTATAGCCCTCCAAAATAGAGAACTAATAGAAAAGACAAGTGTTTCATTTTATGTAGACAATCCAGGATTGCCAAATTAACCATTTTTTTTTCCAGTAATATGACGGAATTTTCCTCCCAGTTTAATTGAAAAATCCAAAATAGCCCCAAATTTGGCCAATTTAAATAAATAATCATAAAATAAACTATACTTGAAAACATCATAGTTATGTCATTGACTACAAGCCTAAAAAATTTCTGGTAGAAAAAAGTGATCCATATGGCAGTACTTTTCTAAAATGTCTTCTAAGTCTTATGTAATATCATAAAAAGGCATAGAATTGTGGCGGACTTCACCACATTAATTTAACTTAGATTAGGAAACCAAACTGGCGTGAAAAAAGGATAAGCCAAAGATATCATTACACATAAAATATGTATTTAACAAGATGTACAAACAAGGGTGTGAAAGAAAGGCATGCATTGAGTAAAACAAGAGTTGTCTCTCTTTAACTATTATTTGTGTTCCAAAGTTCACTGAAAGAAAGAAGGTTGTGATAGTTTCTGGTAATAAATGTTTTCAACAGTTTTGCTGTGTAAGGAAAAATATTATGTGAGTGTAGGGAATATTCAGCATGTGTGGTGGTGTGAGTGAGAAGATTGGCGCATGGTTTCAACTGTCATGTATTCGTTTGGCAGCTGAAATCTCACTAATTATATAAAAATATTTCTTGCTTATATAGGTGATCATCGGCTCCGAAGCGCTGCGCGGAAAAAATCATTCTTCACGTGAAGATTGGTTGGCATTGACCAATCAGCGATCGAGCTTTGGGGAGACTCACGAAAACTTCTGGGATCCGATTCTCCCAAAAGTGCATGAAATTGACTGTCCATTATCCAATCCAATGAATGCTTGTTTTGTATAATTTGAATTTGTGTAAGCATGTATGTATGCGATGATGATCATCACAGAATATAAACTCCTTTTTATGATATTAATGAATTTTAGAAAAGCAGGAACAAATATTTATATAAACAAGTTATGCTCGTATATTTATTTATAAAGCATGTTAAATTTTTAATAACAAAATCGATGAAACGGTTCAATTTTTGGCAAGAATTAAAAAAAAGAATTTGAAAATTCAATGTGTGGCGGACTTCACCACATTAAGTTAGATTAGGAAACCAAACTTATGTGTTGATTTATTATCCAATGAATGCTTGTCGTTGTATGATTTGTATTTGTGTAAGTATGTATGTATGTATGTGTGTGATGTAGATCGTCACAAATGATTAACTGAAAATTACATGAAAAATGAGATTCCGTTTCAGATTCACGATATTCCAAAAAAACATTAGTCTCCCTGAAAGTGGTAGTCACGACAAAATTTAAAAATTATTAAATTCTTAATGTTTCAAGAAGTTTCTGTTTGGTACTAAATGAAATTTGTTTTTTTTGTACTTCTGAAAATAAATACAATAAATCTTGCCGCTAAAAGAAAATGTTCACCAAAGAGTAAATTCTGTTGAACTGAGTGAGAAAGTTTCTTGAATTGTATCCTGAAAAGCTGAAATTATGTTCGGTAAAAACAGAAACTTGTAGCTTAAGAAGACGTTTTTAAGTAATTTCTTGCTGGTGAAGAATTGGAAAAACTGGATTATCCAAGTTAAATTTCTTTAGCATGGCACCGATGTGTCTTGTTGACTTCAAAAAGGTCTCACTGATGGGATACGTTCGTGCTCCCTATTTATTTGGTTCTGTGTCACATGTTGGCTCCAGACTGCAGTTCAAAAATATTGGCAGCAAAACGTAGATGTCTTTCATATTTATTATCATTTGGCCAATCAGCAATCAGAAAAATAGCAAGGTCTGTGTGATCCACCTTTTGCACAAAATGTTTCACTTTTTAAAGACATCGTAATTGCATTGCATTATTTTTGTTGAGAAGAAATTTAAAACTGAAGTAGAACTCTAAAATACCCCTACAGGTCAATTAATATTTTACATCCAAAACTAAATCTATTTAGAATAGATGTAAAAAATTTTAAAATTCCAGGGTGAAAAACTAGTGATACAATAAGTAGTTATTTCTCTTGGATTTCGTATTTCAATCAGTTTCTTCAATTTATCTAGTTTACTTGAAAAAATTTTTAATTCTTTAATAACAATTTTCTGTTAAAGTCTCAAATATGGTAGAGCTTTATATTTTTAAGTTATTTAAATTTTGTCATGACTACCACTTTCAGGGAAACCAATGTTTTGGAATATCGTGAATCTGAAACGGAATCTCATTTTTCATGTAATTTTCAATTAATCATTTGTGACGATCCACATCACACACATACATACATACACAAATACAAATCATATAAAGACAAACAACAAGCATTCGTAATCAACAAGTTTGGTTTTCTAATCTAAGTTAAATTAATTGAATTTTCAAATTCTTTTCTTGAAAATTTTTTATGCAAAAATAAGAAATGTTCTTTGTGAAATGGAAGTTTTTATGTAATATGAATATTGTGAGAATTTCTTCTAAAAACAAACTCTTTTTCATTGTGAGGCCAGATAAAAAATTCTCTTTCAAAGAAAAGTTTTAATCATTAAATTCATAGTTAAGGGTAAACAACTCTTATTTTTGCATTGTAAAATCTTGCACCAAAAACACTGTTTTGAAGGAACATTAAAGCATTTGAATTTGCTCAATTAACATTACTGAACTTTCAAATTCAGCTTAGCTAAATATTCTGAGCAGTTTATTCTTGATAATTTGTATTATTCTTATATAAATATTTTGTTGTTGTTTTACATTATTGTTGTCATCTTTTGTATTGCCCTGTTAGCCTTATGCCATACATCTAAACTTTGGATTCTAAAGTTAAATGCTTTGTGGAGAAGTAAAATTTTATACACGCAACTGACCTCATAAAACCAAACAGCTTTCTGATCAATTTTCAAATTTATTCAACCTTCACTTCTGCAACAGTACAATAATCCTTATGCATTTATATTATCACAAATGTAATACAAAATAATGAACAAGAGAACAATGATATTTATGACAAAAGTAGTTTGGATAACAATAAATAAATTTTATATCACAAAGGTACAAACAAATGTTGAAGAAGTTGTTTAAAAAGTTCAAATGTTCTTGTCTTTCAAGATTTGTGTTTGGGTAATATTCTGGTTTGGTAGATTTTGAGTTGTGGAGTAATGTGTGTAAAAATGAGAAAGTACAATTCAGTATAATTTTGTTTGTGTTGAAAATAAACAGTTTAAGGTTTTCAAAAAGTTCTGTGAGTGAGTGAATAAAATGGGCTTACTTTGTTTTTTTAACTTGATTGTCTTTCTTCACTCTCTGCTTCTGAATTTTGTGTCAATATGTGTCATGTAGTAGGCTCCAGAATTTTTGGTACAAATGTATTTTTGCTCAAGGCCAGCACTTTTGGACACAATCGATGACATGCAATTGACATTTTTAAACCAATCAAAATGCGTTGATTGTACAATTTAATTTGGATCCGGTAATTTGTGGTTTTTAAGGATAATATAGAATCTGGATTTTATACTCATGTTTAAAATAATCCAGAGCATATCTGTTAACCATTAGCAATAACATTATTAATTTCACAAGTTGAAGGGGGAGTCTTCAGATAATTTAAATTTTTCTCTAGTTCCAGGTTTTCCAAGCTTAGAAAATTTACATATAAATTTCCAGGTTTCCCAGAATGTGTGGAAACCCTGAGTACATAATAATTAGAAGTATGGAAAGTAACCATTTTTACCAGGATCATTTTCCTCTTGAAAGACTTCTTGGAGCAGGGCATTCTGGCATTTCATTCTGTGGATTTTCAGTCTTGCAATACAACCTTGTAAGTTTAGTTGGCATCCTTTCCTAGATTTAAGAGACATTTTTGAAAAGTACTGCCATATTGGATCACTTTTTTATACCAAAAATTTTTTTTAAGCTTGTAGTCAATGACATGAAACCTGATTGGATATAACAAGTTACTCGATATGCTTTCTATGATGTTCACATGGTTGAACTCCAAATGACCTGGAAAAGGGTTGTGGCTCACGTTACTGAGTACATTCTCTTGCAAAATTCAAGAACCAAATACTGGCTAGCCATAGTGATAAAAACAGCTTGTCAATAACAGACAAAGGAACAAAACAACTGGATCTGCAATGGAGAACAGTCAGCAAACAAGGCCCTGCCTCAATGCACATTACCATGACACAGTCACCGATGATTTTTCTACACTGAAAAATGTACAAAAGTAAGTCCTGCCTCTTCTCTCTTTGTTCACCGTGTTTAAAATTACTGCTATTGCATGCTGTCAGCTGTCACACATGATATATTAACATGTGCTTCAAACACATACACACACATATTGGTGTACATATCATTTCAAAAATTACAGATTCACTTACAACAAAATCATTTCAAACTTTGTAAACACACTTGTGACAAAATTGTTTTGAGCAATTGAATTATTGGTCTCTTCATGATCACAACAAAGAACATTAATTTTTAACATGTAAATAGATGTAGCTGCCTATATAAATGTTATTGCTATATTTAGCTTGGTTGGCTTTTTCTGCAAAGATCATTTCTTCCTGCTGCTTATAATTTTGTGTTAGATTTTTGGGCACAACACTCAGATTTTATTTTTCAACATAAAAACAAGGTAGACTGACCCCAAAAGGTAAGGATAAATCTGGTTAAATGTACCAATATTAGACATAAGGGTAAAATATGAAATCTCTGTGAGCAAGTATTGTCCTGGATTATTTAGAAAAAGTCCTGGAAAATGAATTCCTAAAAAGAGATGGAACTTTGGTACTATAATATGAGGGGATGGGGTTAATAAGTTTACAAATTTTAATGTTTGAGGAATGTGAATTTTACTGCATATGATGAAACAATTTTTCAATCAGAGGTTTGGGGATGGACTATGCTGTTGGAGAGAGGCCACCATGGGGGGGGTGTTGAATAGGCATTCAGTTGATAATAGATTTTTTTCTTTTTTTAAATATGTGTTGGGGGATTGCTAGCATGTTTTGGTATATATTTACGGGTTCCTGGAAAGTTTATCCCACAACAATATTGGGGGAATCAATGTGAGTCCAAGTAATAAATGAGTAACACAAAACAATATAAAACAACAACAATGCATGTCTTAACACAAAGAATTACAATTACAATGAAAGAAGAATACATTTAAATACTAGTTTCATAGAAAACATTTAAATTAGAGAATGTATTTTTGTGTGTGCATGAAATTTGTGTAAGCCTACATGATAGACACTTGCGTTAAAGAGTACAAAAGGAATGAATGTTCCCCAGTAGGAGAAACTTTTTTCCAATGTGTGTCTACATCTTATAGCCAGATTTGGAAAGGAGGCTTTGGAGAAAAATATATACATTTTTATAAGCTTAAGGAACGTCCCCTAGAGATGGCTTTCTAGCAAAGTCAAGCAGGATATCCCATATAGGAATACAATCATGATATTAATGAGCATATCAAATCCACTGGATTTATTACTACGCAGATTACTCTTTGACTCTTCTGGGCCAAACAAATGTTTGAAAAGAAAAATTTTCTTTGGATGCATTTATAGTCTTCTGATAAGACAAGGCTTCATGAAGAATAATTTGCTAGAATGATATTTGTTACCAATTCTCCATTTTGATTGGTGCAACATCCTCAATTCTGTAGAATGGTACAGAAGCTGAGATCAGGATACCCACCTCCAATAAGACGAGAGATTTCTAATAAGTACCTGCCTATGGTCTATGAGGAAAAATATAGAAAATGTGCTAATGAACTCAAAAATGAAAATGTGTGTCTTTCTAACGATCTTAAAAATAAAAAGTATATCTTTCATTAGATGGATGGTCAAACATTTGCAATAAGATATCAACTGGTCATATATACCTAGTAAACACAATAAACACAGGGCAGAATACATTCAGAAAACTGCCATGTCTTCAATAAAGAAGCCAGTAGAAGACTTTGGCTGTTATGCTGGTAGTGTGTTAACAGATAATGCATCTAATATCAGCAAGATGAGAAAACTATTTGAAGAAAGTGAATTGAATGTTTTGACTTATAGATGATCAGCACACATTTTAAATTTTCTGGCTTGTGATTTCGAAGTTCCTAATGTAAAAGAACATATGGTATATGTGGTTAAATACTTTAGGAACAATCATTATACAATCAAGATACTGCCAAAAAGGGGGGTAAATTGTTTTTACATACCCCCAAAACACTCACTGGCAAAATATGTCAAACAATTTGAAGTTATATAAACAACTGGCCAATTCTCTTCCAAATTTGTGAAGTTAGCAGGTACAAAGTAGATTCACTAGTGACAAATAAGGTAGCCAACCTTGTACTGAAGCAACCTGCAGAGGAACAACTTTTACAGTTACAATCCTGATGTAATGGAATAACCTGTCATCCCCATGAGTGACTACACTATAAGTAGTTACTACCTATAGTCTAGTCACTCATGGGGGTGACAGGTTATTCCATTACATCACCTCCCCTGAGCTGAAATTTTTTCCATAAAAAACTCACATTTTTTTTCACTTTGAATCCAAATTCTTCTATTCTCTTATGTGTTTTTTTATGCTCATTTATATTTTTACTTTTCACCAAGATGTCATCCAGATAAGCAATGGTAAATTCTACCCCTGCAAGCATTGGATCCATGATTTGTTGAAAAAGCGAAGGTGCAACCTTTAAACAAAAAGGAAGTCAGTTTAATTTAAAAAATCCTTTATATGTGTTGTCAGATACTTGGAACACACTTTGTTGACTTTGACTTGCAAGTATGCGTCTGACAAATCTATTTTAGAGTATATTTTACCACCATTTAATTTTGAGAAAATGTCCTCAGGTGGAAAAAGTGGAAAAAATTTCAGCTCCGGGGGGTGGGGGATGTAATGGAATAACCTGTCATCCCCACTTATAGGTAGCAACTTGCTATAAGTATCTGTAAGTCAATGGACTACAGAGTCTAGCCAGGATCTGTTGAGTACAATTCAGACTTACACCAGAACTACTGACTTTCCAATCTATTTAAATCCATGAATGCAAACATTGTGCATGTTGAATTTTAAAATTTAATTAGTAAAAACAATTTAATTTCATTAGTAAAAACAAAAAATTATTCAGTCGATTAATAAATATTTGATTCAATGTTTAATACTTTTCTTCCGTCATGAAATTACATGAAAACAAAAAAAATGTTTTATTTCTGAATCATTAGCTTTAAATAAATATTTTTATAAACTTGATTTAAATCAGTGATTTAAAAAAAACATCATGTGATTTAAATCATTAGTTTAATTTCGATTTAAATTGTGACTTAATTCAATGATTTAAATCAAACAACCCTAGTAATTATGCCTTGATGTTGAAGAATTTGGGCCTGAGAACTCAAGACCAAAGAGAGCAATATTTTTCCTTCACTAAATTAAGCCATTCAATCAAGTTGTATTATATGCACACCACTGAGCCTCACTCCCAAATAATCATTGGGGACCAAGCAAAAACTTTTGAGGTGTGTTAACACTCACTGTTGAAAAAAAAAACTTGTTTCACAATCTTTAGTGAGCCTTTGCATCAACTGAATGCACATTTCTTGAGGCTAAGAAAACATTCTTAGTGTCTTTTTTACAGAGATTTTATCAACATCTGTTCTACAAAATATAAAATATCCCAACATATCTTCAGTTTCAGCATTCTCAGACCACCTTTAGCAGGATAATGTCAACAGATCTCTAGATGCACAATAGGAACTATGTCACCCCAGAAGAGTTTAAACAGGTTTGCCTTGATCTTCTCTGTGAAACTGACCAATTCTTCTCTAAAAGAAACTTTTCTTCCAAGAGAGATTCTAAGTATTTTGCACAGTCCATCACTCTGACAAACTTGCCACAGTTAATCTTGGCACCTGTTACCTTTTGATTTTTTTTTATATTTCATACCTTTTGATTTTTTTTTTTTGATGGTAAACCTGGTTGAGTTGGAAACACCAAGTAGGGTGATACAGTTTAGGACTGCTTGCACTGAAGCAAGAGTTGAAACAAGGGCAGAGAGCAGGGGGAAAAGCAGATAAACCTCTCAAATTGTGTGAGAGAATGTAAAAGACAATACTGATTTTTGAGTGATAGATTAAAAAAGTTAAAAAAGATTTAATAGGTGTTTCTAATTAGCAGATTGTTAGTTTGAAAGGTTATCTGGATGAGTTGTCTATCTTGTGGCAACACACATTCCCACCATATATCAATATAATTGATTTGGGTATATATTGGCCTTGTGTAATGATTCTAAGGAAATGCATGGTGTGTTGTTAAATTGATGTATAGGGGAAAAGTCTCTAAAATCAGTTAAAATATTTTTTACAGTATATGCCTCCTGATATGCTGTGCATTCTGGATGTCTTACTTATTTCCTTTTAACTCAACTCTTCAAGTTTTTTGGTTCACCACTCTTTGGGTCTAGTTACTGGGCCATGTGGACATCTTGAGGACATATGTGTATGAATTTTTGGGGCTTATAAACTTAATGTCTCAGCAAACATTTTTTACCAGTTATTATATTGCAATTTTTCTGTTATTATTAATTCATTTTTCTACCAGAGATTATATTGCAATTTTCTGTCGTTATTCATTGCTTTTTCTCCAGCACTCCATATTACTGGTTCCCATATTGTATTCATTTCTATGCTTGGTCGGCTCAGGAGATTTGTGGCCTAACATATGTGCTGATTCCTTAAGTTTTTGTATTTTCCAATGATGCTCTCTGTTATTTCAACCTCATCCCACAGGCAGTAGTGATCTCCCTTTTCCCTTCAAAGACTTGTGAGTTCAATATCAGGTTACAGCAGTAGTGAACCAAAAAACTTAGAGAGTTGAGTTAAAGGGAAATAACTAAAACATCTGGAAGAGGCATGGCATTTGGAACTAGAACAATCTACCCCAGTGGACAAAATAAAGGGTTCAGTTTGAAATTCCAATCACCTGAAGAAGGGCGGAGCATACAATGGCTGAAATGTGAATATGGCAATAAAGATAAGGATAACAGTCCAAATAATGTAAATAATCATAATACCTCAGAGATATAGACAGATATTTAGTAAAAGTGTTAGACAAGGTGGGTTTTCTAGAGTTGTAGATTCATGGTTTATGATCATGTCTATTTGTCATTCATTAATAATGTTTTCCATGTAAAGTCAAAAGATTTGATGGTTATTTTTTTCTTTTACTTTTTTTTCATTGAATAGAATTTTATATTGTGGGTGGGAAATACTGTTAAATGCAGGGAATGTACAAGAATGTAGTTTGATAGGGACGGTTTCTGTCAAAGGCATTTTATAGGTCTTGGCATACAGGCTTTCCACTGGAAATGTTCTAAAAACTCCTAGGATGAGTCATAGTCCCTGATGATGGACGGTATCAAGCTCCTTCAAGTATAACTTCCTTGTAGCACCATGAATAAAACAACCATAGTTCATTTTGGACCTAACTAGTGATCAATATAATTTCAATATGGTCTATCAACTCCCCAGTCTGTATGAGCAATCACTCTGAGTATTTGGATTGCTTTATTATATTTTATTTAATATGAGGTATAAATGGTAACCTTCTTTTGAAGGTAATACCCAAGAATTTATATTGGTCTACTACAGGAATATCACAATCATCAAATTTTAAATTTGGTGCAGCTTTTAAGAGTTGACAGAAACACACACTCTGAATTTTGATTTTGGAGAATCTGAATCCATTTTCTGTAGCCTATTTATTAACTTTATTGTGATATTGTTGGGGCTGATGCTTGATTTTTTTATATTTTTGATCTGTAATTTGAAGGATTTTCCAGGTCTTTATCAGTCTTCAGAATTGGAAACAGTGGTTTCTTTCAAGAGACTGGAAATATTGTCATAGATCCATACTGTATATTGTTATACATCTCAAGTAAGTTTTTGAAGGAAATGTCTTGTGAGTTTTTCAGGAATTCATAGTGGATTTTGTCAGGGTCAGTAGCAGAATTATTTGATTTATTTAGGGAGTTCAGTAGTTCTTATAAAGAGAATGGTTGGTTGTAATCTTCTTTATGGTTTGAATAAAAGTTTAGTTTCTTTTTATCATTTCTTTTAATATCCTAGAATTGTTTACAATAGATATTTGATGAGAAATTTTTTAAAAGAATGTTGGCACTCCTACATTTTTTAAAAAACAACCAGAAGAAGAAACTTTACCTAAAAGGACTGGCCACTGTTGTGCAGCTGATACTGCATAAAAAAGGCCTTGAAAATAGACAAAAGATACCATCCACCAGACATAATGGACATTTAGAGGTCTATTTCAGCCAATTTTGATTGGTTGGGAATGTGATATCTGTAATAAGCAAGTCGAACATAACCAGTGGGGATTTTGAACTCCACGACTGAGTCAGAATGCCTTTTTAGACATCCCCAACATGCCAATGTAGGCAAATTTTTGTCATTGTCAAGGGAAGGAAACCCCATTGCTGGTCCAAGGCATGTTCAGTGAAGAATCCGGGGTCACAGTTCAAACTAGCAACACTGAGGGATGAGATGGAGTCTGAGAAGACCAATAAGGGCTCTGAAGGTCCCAATGCTTGGAAGGAGGTAGTGAGAAAGGTTACAAGGGCTGGCTTACTACTATCTCTCACTTCCTGACAAAAAGCCGTTGTTCCCTATAGAAGAGACAAACTCAGAAGGAGGGGGAGAAGAAAAAACAAAAAGAGCAACAACCACAGCAATAGCAGCAGCAGAAGAAGCAACAACAGCTACAACAACAGGAACAGAGTCGTCAGCAGCAGAACCAAGAGTCATCAGAACAGGGACTACTACAGGTGGTGGAAGAAATGCTGCCACCAAGATCTATGTCACTAAAGAGGAAAAGGGAGGACAAAGCAGAAAAAGAAAGAATGAAAAAGAAGAAGACTGTGTGAAGCAGGGCAGAGAAAGTGGCGAAATTTGCTAAATCACAATCTGCTTCAGCTTCACCAATAAGAACTGAAGACAAATAAAAAAGCATCTCCTCCCAACCTGTCTCAAAAAAGGAAGCCCTTCCCAAGTGGGGAAAGCATTTGTAAAGTCAACAAACTTTGTATAGCTGTGAGAGGGACCTTTTTGCTCACAGGAGGATACTGTTAAGATGTACCTCTCTTGATGGAAAGTCAACAAAGGACCCCAGGAACTTCCCTTGTGCTCCTGAGGTAATTACTCTAAGAAACACTGGTTGCAGACTAAAGGTCTGGGACATGATCTCTTATCGCAAAAGAATCTTTTTCTTGGATGGTGCAAGGGCATCACCTGAGCTGAACAAAATATGCAAAAACTGTTCTGGGAGAGACCCTCTTTATATAGGGCCATAAAACTAACCTTTCCCACAGATATTGGCGAGATTGTGAACAATGGATGGGTTACATCCAAATTGGGCTCCAGTAGCCTAGAACAGTCCATCAGGGTCTTAACCTCCATAGATTTTTACCTAGTCTGTGATTAAAAGGCCTAAATGATGGCTATCAAGTTGGCAAGTTTTAATGTGAAGGGCATGAGAGATCAGAGTAAGGCAGCCTGCTTGTTTTGTGATCTCCTGTCCTTTAGAGTGGATATGGCTGCAATCCAGGAGACTCACTTTGTAATATCAATTCTTGTGTGCTGTCTAATGACTTCATTGTTTATTCAGCATATGGGGTCAATATACCACCCACAACAAGAATTTTTGGCAAGTAGATTTGCAATAACCTTTTTGTTGATAACTTTAGTGTTTTGTGATCAGTGTTTCAAAGGAGTACTTTTAGTATTTGTCAAATTTGACAAATCATATTCCAAATAGATTTGATTTTTGTATTGGAATTGTTGCTTGGAGTTTGTAATTGCTCTTTGTGCTTTACCTTTAATTATTTTGAAAAGGTTTAGATTTTTAGGCAGTGGATGCAGTTTAAAATTCATGAAGTGCAGTGCATTTTAATCTAATAGCTTTTTACATTCATGGTATGACATATTTTAAGGTTTTAGGTTTTGATTTTCATATGCATTGTTCTGTAATAGAAGTGTTTTTGTAAAGTGAGTGATATGATATTCATTATTCATGTCTTTGGTGATATTATTATTAATTTGCAATCAGTTGGATTTAATTTTTTAAAGGTTCCAGCATAGAGTTAGAATGTCTGTTGTTTGGTGTTCCTGAGTATGATTGAGAAGTGGTCACTCCCATATGTGTTATCACACATTGCCATATTCAAGAGCAAGTGCTCTTCACTTGGGATGAAGTCTATAGTTGTTTGGTGTAGATATGCATGCAAATTGTTATTGAATAGAATGTTTTGCCTCTTTTATACATTCTACTGCCTCCCCAAGTTAAGTTTTGGCTGTTGAAATCTCCTATAAGGATTAAAAGGTTTCAGTTGTTGCATGAGGGTTCTATTTATGTGAGGTTGTTATTGGGAGTGGGGAGATGTAGATTGAATATATAGTGAATGTTTTGTGTTGTTGCTAATATAGCAATGGTGTGCAGGTTGGTATGCATATTGATTTGACTATGTGATATATCATTTTTAATGAGGATTGATGTTCCAACATTTTAGTTGTGCTTGGAAATATGAGGAGTAGTTTTTGATATTGATTTCTTGGTTATCTTTTAGGTGGGTTTCTTGTAGGTAGACAATGCTGGGATTTAGGTTTGTTAATAGTATAGGATGTGCATTATGGTGCAATGGATATTGGTTTAATGGATATGGGTTGAATAGCAGGACAGACTAGGTTTTTAGCCTTGGTTGGCAACTAGTCTACTGCAGAAAGAAATGGTAACCTACTGCAGGAAAAAATCTGCTTCATCAGTCTGTTACATGATCACCCAAGCATGTATCACGTATGGCACTTAACTGACTGAATAGTATAATCTGGTCATTTAGATTGATTTAATGCTCACAGCAATTCCATTGGATTATTTCATATCCCATGGTTATTGTTTAGAGTTACTTTTATGTCCGTCTCTGTATAGTTGTGGCCTATTTGTCTTCAGTTTCCATTTTTCTAGTGGACTATGTTTGAGTTTGCTTTATGTTTGGTTTGTTTGGGAGCTTTTCTTCCTAGATATTTTTGTTTTCGAAGAGGTCATCGAGTATGTTCTTGGATTTTATCTATGTTTTTGTGAGTGATCTTGTTCTTAGTGTTGTTGAAGTACTTCTGGATTGTGATGGGGGTTGATTCTATTTTTGGCTGCATTGAGTTTTTGCTGTTTTTAGTGGGTATTTCAGTTTTAGTTGGGAGTGATGAAGTATATTTGAAGCATTTTCATTTGTGCTTGATATAAAGGTTTTTATTAAATTTTTAAGTTTGTTGATTAGTCTTATTAGTTCTCGTATTCTTTTTGATTCTCATTTTGGTGTTGTATTTTACTTGTATTAGTTTAAGTTATTAAGAGTTTTTTTCCAGGATCATCTACAATTTTTCTAGGTTCTGGGAAAAAGATGTTTTTCTGTATTCATTTTCAACTAATTCTTTTTCTCTTTGCCAGGTTTTACATATTCATGAGTATATCAGCTGATTTCTTTTGCAGTTGTTACATTGGATTGGATTTTGGAAATCATTTTCTTGGTTAGTGTTGTGGTCAATGCTTCCACATCTTATGCACACCAATGCCCTAGTACATCTATCTTTATGATGCCCAAACCTTTGACAGTTGAGACACCTGAATGGTTAAAGGATATATGTATCTACCTTAGCAATAGTATATTTTTATTTTAGACAGTGGTTTGGGGGTATTGAAAGTAACAATATAGGTGTTTGTATCTATTCTATATCCTGTCTGTCTTTTTTAATAGTTATTCTTTTTATGTTGATTACATTTTAGTTTTTTAAATTTGTTTTTATTTCCTCTATTGAGCATGGCATGAGGTCAAGGTTTTTAATCACTCCTCTAGATATATTTAAAGATATATGGTGAGTAGACCATAATTTTGTGTTTATCAAAAGTTTTCCATTTTGGGAGTTTTTCTGTTTCAGCTCTTTTAAACTCTTGTACTATTATAGTTTTACTAGGTGTTTTTTAACGTCTGTTGTGGTTATATTTTAGGATATTTTTTTTTGATCATTTTATTATTGAAGTTTCTTCAAGTGATTCCAGTACTATAAATTGGGTTCAGGTTTACTTTCAGAACTGGATTTGATGTGGGGTCTTTTAGTTTTTTGTTGTGCCATAGGTTTTTTTTTCATTATCCTTGCTCCTCACCCACTGTGGGACCCGAACATAGGAAATTTCTTTGGGAGAAACCCACATGGCCAGCCATTCCAAGGACATAAGGTGGGTATACTCATAATAATAAGTAGTTGCATTCATCTGTGGGTTCGTTCTCCCTTCCTAGATATGTAGTTGATGTTGCTTCTTTTGTTCAATGACTGACTATTGCCCCTGCCTTCTATGTTTGGGTGATAATATGTGTACTTTGAGATATAGTAGTCGCATAATTCTTTCGTGCGTGTGTGTGTACACAAATTTTAAGACTTGTCGTGACGAGCCAAGTGATCAGATGAGCCTCTCTGATTGACCATCTAACCCAGCTAGGGGCAAAAATGGATTGTTATAGTTCACTCATTTAGAGAGTTTTTACTCCTCTGCAGTGGTGCAGTTGGTGTATTTGTGTCCCCAGCTAACTGGGTGTCGCATTATTAGAACATATTCTATTAATTAGGTTCAAACAAAAGAAAAACATTTTATTGAAAATTACTAATATGTTTCTATTGAGTGGATAGTTTCTATTGAGTGGATAGTTTCTATTGAGTGGATACCAACTTAAAATTTAGTTATAAAAAACATGTATCAAATTATTAATCTGCAAAGTTTTAGTTTTTAATCATGTATAGTTATTAATTTATTAGAAATTTAAAACTCTTCAAGAAACACATATTCAAATTGAGTTGAGCATATTTCTGTTAAATATTTGCATATATTTATCTACATGCCAGGTATGAAGAAAAGACAATGTATCAAAGTAGTCAGTCCCAGTCAAAGTAGAAGTCATGAAAATAAAATAAAATAATAAAAAATAAATATAACTCTTCCTGTGTCTAGTTTATTTTCTGTTGTATGAAAATTGTCTTCATAAGAAACTGGACTAAAAAAAAAAAAAAAAAAAAATTTTGAAAACACCAACAATTTCTGGAGTATAAGAATTTTAGATTTTTACAGTATCTGCTTTCTTTTTCCTTTACTTTTTCTTTCTGGACGAATTTAAATATTTTACAAGGCCAAATTTTCACCCCATCAACCTTCCACAACTCTACTACTGAATTTTTAAAATAAAATTGTAAATATTCATTAAATTGAATATTGAATACTTTTTTGTTTTAGACTAAACAACAAATACTACTTCAGTGCCCATAAGTTTTTTTGACATTCCATGAAATGATTGATGTGTTGGCAAGGGTAGCAAATGGGTCAAATTTTTAAAGTGGCTATCTTTGCTACATACAAAAAACAAGTTAGGTATAAATTGTATCCTCTAAATTTTTTAAATGTTAATTTTAATTATAATAATAGATAAAAACAAAAAAGAGAACAATTTTAAAAATGTTCTTAGAAAATGGCATTTAAAATAAAAATGTTATTGAATGTTAACAATTAAAACAAAAAAGTAAAAGAACATTATTTTGTATGGTATCGTATGTAACAAAATGTGTCTAAAAATTAAATAAACAAAGTTACAAATGATTCCGGAGTTAGATTTTCTTTGCACATTAAAGGTTTAAAAAACTGTTTAAATCGGCATCTAAAAAAAAAAAACGAACAAAAACCCCAAAAGAAAAACACACAGAGGAAAAAATATGTGTAACTGTAGAAACTGTATCCTTGTTCTTTTTAATTAATAAACCACTAGAAGCAAAGTTGAGCTGAGAAAAATCCCAACTTTTGATTGATAAAATTATTTTTGTAAACTAAACATAAAAAATTTCTTCAGGGTAAAGTAAACACTAAAAACAGAAATGAAACAATGGATTTAAGCCCTGGCTGTCATGGGGTTGCTGTTACTAACTAGTGTTTAATGTTGATACAATTGAATTTTAAATAAAAAATGTAAGAGACACTTAAATTAAAATAAATTTGATTTGTTTTAAAATTGTAGCTGAGTAACTGATATTTGTAATTTTGCGGACTAATGGCAATATTTCTGAATTTTGATTCTTGTATTTTCTCAAGTATAGTGACTAAAAATAAAGCATCATACCGATTTCGCTTCCGCATCTTAATCCTTGATTTTTTTTTATCTATTTTATTGAGTAATATGTGAAGGTGCATATTATCCACCTGACTAAACACTGTTTCTTGTCGCTCTGTCAACTCTTTCCGCCTAAGTTGTTTTATTTGAGTATATACTCTTTCTTTTCTTTTACTATATAGTTTGTTTTGTAACGTGTAAAAAATGAGTCTCCTCCTAAACAATAGAAATAATGGATAGATGGTATTTATCAATTCACCCACAGGAATTGAATGTGGCACAAGGCCTTTTTAATGTGGGTATGTCCGAGCCCGTAGGCCCAGCCAAAAATAAAAGAAATCTTCAAAAATATTAGGGGTAAAAATATTTGATCCCCCAGTCATAGAAAATATGTCCGAATTAGTCACTTTTGTTTTGGGAACGATATATCTTTGCCTTTGAATGTCATTGTTCGTTTTTATTTTACATGTTGAGTGTGTACTGTAGTCTTACAAAAGAAAATTTGCAGATACTGAATGTGTTATACTTGTGATGGAAATAATCTTTGAACAATATGATTGTAGTATTTATTTTTTATTATATCCACTGCGTATATTTTTCACTTCACTCGTATTATTTCGTTGCCTGTGTTTTTTTTAAAGAAAGTTGACTGTTGGTAGGCAGATGGCGTCAGAGGAACAAATTTTTATGATTTTCTCAATAAATCTTTTTATTTTAAAAAATAAATGAAGAATAAACATGTAGTTAACACCAATTAATTAGTCTTAAATCGTTTTTTACTCACTTTATTAAAAGTTGCACATATTTGTATTGTTTATAAATTTAAATTAACCACCCGTTCCTCAATAAGAGATTTTTCAAGTTTTTTTTAAGTTTGTTTGTTTCTATCTGTTCATACTTGATTAAAAATAAAAACTTGATACCTTTTTTGTGGTTAAAATTAACTTACTTTTTCTGCTGCATTCAGTTTATCAATGCATATATCCAGTTTTAGACAATTAAATATTGCAAAATCAGTAGGCTATATTACTCGAATGCGACAATGAAGTGGAAGTAGGACTTTCCAAGTAAGATGGCTACCCATTTAAAATCGGTTGTACATACACTAACTCGTCGCACAACGAATAAAATGCAAAACTTAAATTTTAATATTTTTCTCCTTTTTTGTGAGTTAATTTCTAAGCTGATACATTCTATTTTTGAAATGAAAAACAAGTGAACTATATTTACAATAGTTTTAATAGATATCAGTGGGGGTGGAGTGCATTTTATTTTTCAATCAATAATAATATCGATGTTTTTTGTTCCGTTTTAAAACGTTTATGGAAAATATTCTATATTTTACTATGATAGTTTTACTTTTAAATCTTAAGAAATTTTCAATAAAACCAAAAAATTAATCACTTTTTCAAATATATATATATATTTTAGAAAATTATCTCCACAATAAAAAGATTTTTCTTTTTATTTACTTCTCAAAGCTCAAAGCAGCAAAATTAGGAATGATAGAATGGCAGACGACATCATCCGAAACTGAAGAACACTATTTGAAAGGTGAATATCATTGGTTAAGCGCCACACTTAAGTACGGATGGATAAAAGTATTTTAACGTTAGCAGAGTATCTGTTTCCTTAAAATCTCCATGTAAACAGTTTTTAAAAGTCAAATAATTCATACATTGATGAATTTCTTTATAAAAAAAAATTTAACATTTCGGTTTATGGTTTTTAAAACAAAAACCATAAACCGAAATGTTAAATGGAAAAATCTCTTATTGAGGAACGGGTGTTTATGGAATTTTAAAATGCATATCAATGATCAATATATTTAAATTAATTCTTTTAATATGTAGATGCATGAACATCATATATCATAGCACCTCATACTATTATATAGCAAATGAATAAATTCTATTAATAAAAATTTACTAATAAGAAAGTAATAGTTGTTTGGGAATTTTGAAAATTATAATATATTAGTGAGGTGAATACATTTTATTTGTATTATAGAAGAAAAGAAGAGCAATAACAATAACAGCTGCACAACATTAGAAGACACGGGTGGAGAATTATAAAACCTTTATTGCAAAAAGAAACTGTTACAGGTTGTCCTGAGTATACAAAATGTTAGTCTATTGTGTGCTGACAATATGAAATTTTAGGCCAATAACAAGATTGATGAAATAAAAAATAAAAAATTCCATTCATGCATACTGTAAAAAATCAAAAACCTTTCCTTTCCATTACAAACAACAGAAAATAAATCAAGTTAATCTTGAGGGGAAGAAATACACTTTCAAAGAATGGATGTAAAAAAAATAGGTAAGTTCCCAAACACATGAAATCAAATGCATTAGTATTTGATATCGTTAATTTACATAAAAAGGGTAAATACCTGAAAATAAGAGAAACAATACTTCACTTCAAAAGTGGCCTTCCGGTATTGCTCTTGTATTTGGATAAAGGGTAATTTGAAATTTAGTAGCTGGATACATTTTTGAATTTGTTGTCTCTGGAATCACTGGTAATAAGTTGGGTTTAAATCTGGAGTTGCCAGGAGCAAAAATATTTTGCGAACACAATAATATTCAACTCCATCTTGTGAGGTTTTTGAACTCCTTAAATAGGGTCTTACAGGGCCCTCATGACAATAGCTGGTGGTGATTTCATCCTTAACTTGGATATTTCTAAAAGGGTTGGGTGTTGATTGGCAGAAAGAGTCATGATGTCAGGATGAATCACGTAGGTATGTTGCCAAAATATTGATGGTGTTATATTATTGCTTAATGTATACTCCCTTTGCATTACAGTTTAATGTATGCTCCCTACTCAATGTTAAGGAACATGATTCTCACTTTCTGATATGTCCCTTTTCTCCCTAACCTCTTTCTCTTCCTTTTATTTCTCATACCTAATAAAAACGGGTCACGTTTGGTATTGACTCTCTTTCAAACCTGAGTCTGTCATGATTTCCATGTCCTAACATAACATGGTGACAGTGAGGAAGTAATTCACACTTTACAACCCTGCAAATGAGGACTGATATTGACAAAAAAGACCTTCCTATGTAAGCTGTTTCACTGGCATCTAGCATTTGGAGTGACAACAACATGGTGAGCAGTGACCACATGCATGAAAATAGTGGAAGGATTCATTCCAATCAAATATATTGCCACCAGGCAAGCTGGGTACTAAGACTAATGCTTCAGAAGGATGGAAGCTCTGGAAATAGATGTGGAATAACTATAGCATTATGACCAAACTGGGTGAAAAAAATAAGGAATATCAAATAGCACTATTTCTTCATGCTATCAGACCAGACCCATTGGTAGTTTCAATTTGCTTCAACAGAAAACAAAGATGACTTGGACACAGTAATAGACTAGTTTGACTAACACATTATCACATGTATGAACTATATGACTTCAACAAAAGAGACTAGGAACAAGGTGAGAATATTGATTCATATCTTAACTATGCTTTATAACCTAGCGGAATCTTGTAATTTTTGTGACTGTTTATGTGATTCTTTGCAATGAAATCCCATAGCACTGGGGTGTAAGGGACAACCAGGCATATAAAAGAATGTTACAGCTTTCAACACTAACTCTCAGATAATATATTAACATATGTCAAAGTTGTGAAGCTACAACTACACAGTTGAAAGCTATGGTAGACCTGAACGCGACAGAGGAAATAAACAATGTGGAAAAACAAAGCTACAAATGGAAATTCCATAAACAGGGACAAATAGACTGTAATTTCTGTGGCACAAAAATGGAAAGGATCATGTACCATGTGGTGCTAAAAATGTAAACTTTGCAATAGTAGAAACAATTTTGCACTGAGGAAACATTCTATTGGAAAAACAAAAGAAGTTCAGTCTAACCATAAAATTAACTGTGTTTTTTCAAATTGACACTGAATATATGTTATGCATAAACTTTGAAAGAGAGTTGTCAGGTAAGATTATCTATGCAAATATGATGCTCGACAAAAGGAAAGTGAAGCTCCAAGTGGTCTGTGAAGCTATCATCAATGAAATATGTATGTAATACCTCTCTGCAACTGTCTACCATGCAACTTAAAATGGGGAACAGCATCCATTGGTAAATGTTGAACTGTGATGCACAACCCCAAAATATATGAAAAAATATTCAGTGGAATTCACTGTAGCCAAGGAGAGTTTAATACATTTGTTAGGAAAATGCACAAGCACACATATGGACCTAATATTTGTGCACTATGATAACATTGCTCATGTTAATTCAGTACCAGAGTGCAAGCAGCTATTAATTGATGATGCAGATGTCTTCAATGGTGTACTAGTTTTATTGCCTGGGCAGGTGCATCTACAAAGTTAATGAAACTGTTACAGCACATACTGCCACAACAGGATACATGCCAGTGTCCATGATCCCTCAAGTTAAAAAGGAATTAAAGTGACTAGAGGAACTCTGGGTTATCACTCTCACTGATGTACCGACAGACTTGAATAGCAGAATGGTTACTACAATAAAGAGCTCTGGTGACATTCGTATCTGAATTGATCCAAGACCTCTGAACAAGGCACAGAAGTGTGAACAATACCAGTTACCAACCATGGATGAAGTGCTACCAAGACTAATGAATGCAATGTATTTCAAGTTATATGTGGCATCAGCTTACTGACATGAAATATTGAAAAAACGAATCCAACTACCTCATTACATTTCAGACAAGTTTGGGACAATATTGGTGGTGCAGACACTGAAATATTTCAGAAATGTCTTCACTCAGATGTTCTGAATGGAGTTGCATGTGTTGCGAATGATATCATTGTATTTGGTTCAGGAGACAAACTTGATCAAGCCTCAGTAGACCATGATTTGAATTTGAAATTACTACTAAAATGATGCTGGAAGAGAATCAAACTGAATAAAGAAAAAGTTCAGCTGAATGAATCATCAATCAGCTTCATGAGGCACCTTATAACTCATGATGGTCTACTACCAGACCCTGCTAAAATTCTTTGCAATCACCAAATTGCAACCACCCACTTCAGTGGAAGGAGTACAGCAACTCTGTGGAACTATGAATTACCTGGCAAGATTTCTGATGCAACTATCATGGAGCCAATCCAATGACTGACATGTAAGAATGTTCCATGGTCTTGTACACATGATGCAGTATTTGCAGAAATAAAGCAACTTGTGACAAAAGCTCCTGTATTCATTTTCTATGACCTAAACACACCACTTGTAATTCAATGTGATGCAAGCTCAGAAGGGCTTGGTGCAACCCTACTATAGCAAGGAAAGTTTGTTGCATATGCAAGCAAAGCCCCTCAACGAGACAGAGAAGAGGTATGCACAAATTGAGAAAGAAATGCTTGCAGTAGTATTCTCATTGGAGAAATTTCATCAATACATTTATGTTAGAAAGACAGAAATTCACACTAACCACAAACCACTGGAGGCCATAATGAAGAAATCCCTCACTAAAGCACTAAAATGTCTACAGGGAATGTTACTATGGACCCAAAAATACAACATTGACATAGTATATGTCCAGGGAAAGCACATGTACATTGCAGACACACTATCATGGTCATATTTGACAGATGAGAAGAACGGTCAAACAGAGTTCAAGCATGTGAATATCGTCAGCTTCCTACCACTCCATGATTAAAGGTTTGTGCAGATCCACAAAGCAACAGACCAGGACAAAGTATGTGATCAGCTGAAGAAAACCATATTATAGGGATGGTTGTCTGATAAAACAAATCTTCCAGCTACGTTACACCCATAATTCCATTTATGTGATGAGATGTCTGCTCAAGATGGTCTCAAATTTAAAGGTAACTGAATACTTTTCCTATTCAGTAAAATTAAACGTGTGTTTCACTCATCACACATAGGCATCAATGGATGTCCATGACAAGCCAGAAAACACATTTTCTGACCAAGCATGTCACCAGACATACGAGAGTACATACTTACATGTGAAACTTGCTGCAAATTCACAACAGAACAAACTAAGGAGACACTAATGTCACACACCATACCTGATTATCCAATGGCAGAAGATTGGTGTTGACCTATTTGAGTTTGACAGCATCGAATACCTCATAAATATCAATTATTTTTCAAACTTCTGAGAAATGGATCGACTTGAGGACACTACTATTTCAACTGTCATATTCCATGTCAGTTGATTTCTGATGAAGGACCCCAGTTTATGTCTTCATCATTCAAGAATTTCTAAAAAAATGGGATTTTGAAGATTTCACTGGAAATCAACAGTCAAGTGGCAAAGGCAAGTTTGCAGTTAAGAGTGCAAAATGGTTCATGTGAAAAAACAAAGACATTCACACAGTCCAGTTTCTGGCACTGCTTGATGTCAGGAACACCCCAACCCAAGAAATGGGAAGCAGACCTTCTCAGCACCTACTAAATCACTGCATTCATACACTTTTCTCCATGAGGAACAATCTACTAAGCTTAGAATGGTGAGCCTTGAACCAAGTGATAAGACCCTAATGGAACACATACAGAAGGTTCAGGCTAAATACTACAACCATCCTACATGTGATCTACCTGTGCTGAGTGAAGGTGATGTACATATGTGCCTATACAAGAAAGGTGATCAAGTGTGGGAGAAAGGCATTATAAATCATCAACTGGATATGAAGTCCAGACAGTGAGTGGAACCTATCAGTGAAACAGATGTCATCTATGCAAATCTTCTGAACCAGTAGAGCATGTGAGAAATAGACCACCAACCTCTATAGACACTCTAAGTTTGCCACATGACATGGAAAAAACATAAAGAGTTCCTCCACCTCTAACAGTATTCTCATCAACCTCAGTTAATGTGAGCAAAGGTACTAATAGAACTGAACTAGAAAAATGAGAATCTCCTGTTGGGATTCACATAAGTGTTGAATGAAGGATACAACAGCCAGTATATCTGAAAGACTATGTAAAACTGCTCAAGGACCGTACATGAGACTGTCATCTCTAATTACAAAAGGGGGATGTTTCATTATTGTTTAATGTATACTTTCTTTTGCATTACAGTTTAATGTATGCTCCCTACTCAATGTTAAGGAGCATGATTCTCACTCCCTGATATGTTCCTTTTCTCCCTAACCCCTAACCCCTTTCTCTTCCACTTCCTTCTCATACCTAATAAATGCTGGTCACATTTGGTGTTGAATCTCTCTCAAACCTCAGTCTGTCCTGTTTTCAATGACAATGTAACAGAATGGTCATGGTTAATACAAATAACTTTTTTCCAATTTGTGTTAAAACCTTAATTTTTGAGTTGATAAAAATCTCAATTTCAGTTTGACAAGACTAAAAATAAGACACAAACTATTTCCAGGATTTGTTTTTAATTTTTATCATACATTTTCTTGTATAATAAAATGTTTTCTAGACCCAACACTTTCTAATCTTTGGAGCTGACTAAATGTAGCTTACCAATGGCACAAGTCCATCAGACTGTTCCAGCCAAACCAGAAAATATAATATATTAAAGATGCTTGTTTTAAATTCATGATCCTCATCGTGAATATTTTTAATCATCACAATATTAAAATAAAACACATAACATTTTGTAATCATGTACAAATTTTTAAATAAAGCATTGTCATGATTATTAATTTTTGAGACTGGTTTTTCTTTCATTTTACTTATGATGATATTCAATGTAACTTTTTGATTATACTATTTTACGACCATTAAATAAGTAGCACAAATCAACAATAGTGTCCAGTGTGATTTGAACTTGCATTTCTCATTCTAGGAAGCCTGTTGAAAAATATAATGCAATGATAACAACAAAAATTGCAATATGAGCACTGGTAAAAATGGTTGCTGAAGACATTAGGTTTATAATAGCCTGAAATTCACACACAGATGTCCTCAAGGACACATGGTACAGTGGATAAAGGCGTTAGTTAGATCCAGTGACAGGACCCAAAGAGTGTAAGTTCAATACTTGGTTAAGGTGGTTGAGAACTTGGAGGGGAATTAATAGGAGATAACTGATATCTATTAGAAATGGCATGTGGAACTAAAACATTCTACCCCAGCAAGTGAAATAATTCCAACCACCTGAAGAAGGCCAGAGTGTACAATGGCCAAAATGTTGTGCTAAATAT
Source organism: Acanthosepion pharaonis (assembly GCA_903632075.3). Taxonomy (NCBI): domain Eukaryota; kingdom Metazoa; phylum Mollusca; class Cephalopoda; order Sepiida; family Sepiidae; genus Acanthosepion; species Acanthosepion pharaonis. The sequence continues at coordinate 227,158 of CAHIKZ030002548.1, forward strand.
GGCGACAAAGATGAGGACAATAGTACGAATAGTGTATAATTTTTTATAAGAAAGTAATGTAAAATAATACAATAAACTAAGTTTGTTCATTGCTCTTTCTCTTGAGAGGAGAATATAAAAATTTATATAAAAAAATGTAAATTAAATGATTAATGAAATTGTGAAAATAAAAAATTTAATAGACTAAGTTAGTTTATTACAATTGCTGAGATGTTTAAAAGTAAAAGAATAAATTTCAGGTGTAACATTTGTTTTTTAATCTTTCTAAAAAAAGAATGGGTAGAACAAAAGCTGTCAAAATAAGGCAGATGGATTATTACTGCAAAGATTTGTATTTCAAATTTAAAATAAGGATACACTTTTGGATTTTTTAGCCAATGAAGAGAGTAACTTCCTCTCATACAAATTAAAATTTGGGACTCAAGTCTGGGGCCTATTTGGGGCCTACATAAGGAGTTGACTTAGTTTGAATAATTGGATTTCACCAGTTACAAGCTAATAACTAAGGGCTGTTTATAAAAATTACCTAAATAATAAAGAATTTTGGTTCTCACCAATGAATGAATGAGGTTGTTTCTTACTAAATAAGTAAGAAGCAAAAGAAAAAGAAAACAGAAGCTAAAAGAAACTAGAAAAGAAAAGAAAAGTGAAAAGTTCCTGAAATTAATTATTGAACTCTTGCTTAAAAAAATACAAGATTTTTTGATATTATTGTCATATCTCTTGACAACAAATTTGTTAAAGCTCAGTGAGTCTGGTGAATCTGCCAACCTTCTCAATTTCAACGTTTAAATAAGAAAGTGAACTTTTTTTGAAAGAATATGTATTGTTGTCCTGTTGGCACTCCTATAATTTAAAAAAAACAATTGTAAGAAGAAGGATCAATAATTGTTGTAAAACTAATTCAGAATATAAAAAGGCCTAAAAGAATCAACAGAAGGATTATATGTGGACACAATGCTTAGGATGAGAGTGTAGTATCTGTTCCAGTAGACAGCTGACCTATAGCTCGAGTCATCATCATCCTGTTATCTCCAGCTCCAGCCAGTTATCCTTGCCAACAGCAACAATATACAATAAAATGTCCTTTTCAGGACAACAATTTTCAACTACTACAAAAATGGCCTTCTCATAGTAATATTCTTCTCATGCTATACATGAACATGCCAAGATATTTTTTGCTTAGTGCACTGTAATCTTATTTTTTGTCAATGTATTTTCTTTAAGAAAAACTTGGCAATATATTTTTTTTTACTCAAGTGTTCATTTTGGTTGTTGTCTTCCATCATTCAATATCTATTTGCAGGCCAATATGCCACTCACTATAAATGGTGACCACAATGTGATAGACACAAGAAATGATTACTCAATGTACAAAAACACTGTGTATTCACTATGGCATCAAAGACACCACCACGATGTCAGTCAATGTCACCCACCCCCACTCTACATACCCCAATATAACAAAATCAACACTAGAAATTGGTTTATGCAGCTTAAAACAATATTCACCACTGACTTTGGTGACAGTATTTTTGCTTTATTCAAATGTCACCTACCACGTGAAGCTTGTGAACCTGTCAATGCAAACATGCAGTGCATAGAAAATGGAAGACCTGTAGATGCAAGAGATGTAACTTACTCTGAGAAGATCAAGAAAAAGATCTCTGTATCGAGACAGCAGATGCAGCCACGGTCAGGAGAAACAGAAGGATCTGGATATCTGCTGGTTCCATCAGACTTTTTGAGACAAAGTAAGGAACTGCAAAAAAGCCTTGCAAATATCAGACAGCTCAGGGTTGTAGCAGCCAAACACAGTTGGTGGAAAAATACAATGACACTTGTTCTATGTATGGGATAAAAACAACAGACTAAAGTTTCCTCATAGACACATAGATTGCTGCCAATCAGTGCTATAACTCCTACAGATAGTCATGTCTTCAGACCCATCCTGTTTAAACTTCAAGCAGCTACTGGCTCCCACATAGAGACTTATGATATGAAAACTCTCACCTTAAACATTAGCGTGGATTTTACATGCTCATTTACTCAAGCCAATATCAGGACATCCATACCTGAAGCAGATTTCTTAGCACATTTTCATTTGGCAGTGCACAAGAATGTGAGACCTCTGCTACTGCTACTGCTACACCTGGTCTGAAACTTGAAAGCATGAATTTTCAAGTATGCATCAAATACCTGAAACTCAATTCCTCAACTATCCTTGATCATTACTCATATATCCATGACTTTGCATCAGGGCTGCAGGGTACCCACACATTCCGTAAGATTGACCTAACCAAGGTATACCACGAAATCCCTGTGGCTACTAATGATATTCCTAAAATAGTGATTGCCATGCCATTTTGCCTATATGAATTTGTAAAAATGCCATTCAACCTAAGGAACACTGTTCAGACATTTCAACACATAATCAATGAAGTTTTACGTGGTTTGCTCTTCTCTTATCGTTACATTGATGCTATTCTGATAGCTAGTGATGATGTCAAAACATATAAACAACATCTCCATAAAGTGTTTCAACGATTGTTTCATTTTGGTCTTTGGATCAATTTATACAAATGGGTCTTTGGCTCACCAAGCATCAACTTCCTTGGATATAACATTGATGCTAATGGTATCTCATCCCCACCAGAGAAGATTAAAGACATTCAGGACTTTCCTACACCAACTTCCACCAAACAACTACAATATTTCAGTGGAATGGTCAATTTCTACTGAAGATTTATGCCAAATTTTTCAGAAATAATTCACTCCTTAACAAATCTTCAGAAGAACAGAAACATCATTTTAGAGAGAGATGCCTTGCACGCATTCAATACTGCAAAAACTGTACTCACTGACTTCACAAAATTGTCATTCATTGACAATGATCCACAAATGGAAATATTATTGAATACAGATGCTTCTGACACAGGGTTAGTCACAGTATCCGAGCAAGAACTAAAGCTCAAACCAGATATGTTACCATCACCAGAGAGCTACTAGCTATCTACTTAGCTATCAAACATTTCTGCCATCTGCTCGAGGGAAGAGATTTCACCATCTACACTAACCACAAACTGTTGACGATGTCTATGAATACTAACTTGGACAAATATACATCTCAAGAAATTAGACTACATCTTGCAATTCTCAACAGACATATGCCACATAAAAGGCAAAGATAACACAGTAGCAGATACACTCTCAAGAGCTGATATCAACACACTGATGGCATACTGAGTTATAATTTAATAGCCGATAAACAAAAGTCAGTGTTATCACTACAAGAAGTACTCACAAACACTTCACTGCAACTTCAGCAATTCCCATTCTCCTTCAGCAACAAGAATCTATACTGTGATATCACACACCTTATTTTTCTCACACACTCAGGAAAATGGTCTTCAAACATTTATATAGTTTGTTGCACCCTAGCAAACAAGCCATGGTCAAGGTCATCAGAGAGCACTTTTTTTGGTCCAAAATGATCACTAACATCAGTGAGTAGTTTACCACATGCCTGAAATGCCAAAGGTGTAAAACACACTATCACACAAAATTCCCTATTGGCACCTTCACCAACCCCCGATGCCCACATCAAACACATACATATTGATATTGTTGGACCACTACCAATATGTCAGGGTTACCAGTACCTACTGACCATTATAAATTGATTTTCCCAATAACTGACCACCTTACCAATCAAAGACAGTCCCCAAAGCAATTATAAAAGATTGGATTGCAATTTTTCGAACACAAGAAGTAATCACAACTGACTGTGGAGCACATTTTCAATCATACTAATTTCAGGATTTTAACAATTTACTTGGCTGTAAGCACATAAAAACAACAGCTTATCCCCACCCCTGTGCAAACGGTCTGGTTGAAAGATTTCACAGATACCTAAAAGCTTCCCTGGCCATGAGACCTGACACTACTAAGTAGAATGCGGACTTGTCAATAATCCTCCTGTCTATCAGGAATACAGTTAAGGAAGATTTAGGCTGCACACCACCTACACTTGTTTTGGTGCACCCCTACCCTTAACCAGGACAATATTTTTGTGACATTTAAAATACAATTTTAAACCCAACTACCCACTTTATACAAGAACTTTGCAAAAAATAGCTTGGTCAAAATATACAGTAACATAACACCATAAAGGATGTTTACATACCAAAAAACCTTCAAGACTGTGCGTATATTTTCATACAGAACAATGCAGTCAAATGACTCCTTAAACCCACATACCAAGGTCCCTTCAAAGTTATCAGCTGTTGATAAATGCATCACAATCAAGCATGGTGACATTACACACAGCATCACTGTCAACAGAATCAAACTAGCATTTCCTGAAAAGAAATCAAATCACAACCAAACATGCCTCTCATGAGATAGACCAATTCAGATAGGCAAGTCACTTTTCCTAAGCATTTCGAAACATGCATATGTTATTAATTGATACAATCAATTATCTAGGGGAAAGGCCTTGTCATCCTGTCATAATTTTAAAAAATAACCAGCGGAAGAAACTTCACCTTGCAGAACCAGTGATTGTTTTAACACTGATTCAGGATATAAAAAGGCCTCAAAAAAACAAAAAGAAAACAGAGGAAGTGTACCATCTGCTGACACGGTGCACATATCAAACATTTTATACCATGGTTTTTTTTTTCTGAGTGGGTTCCCTGTGAATATGTAGTATTTTGGTAAATGATGATTTGGGTGAAGAAGTATGAGTTCTTATGGTGAATGAATCATTTTTAAGAATGAATGAGTCATGAATCAGATTAGCTAGGTTTGATAACCATCCATTCCCCATTTCCCCTACCACCCTGTGCCACAAACATGTATTTTCATATTAAATAAAGCCAAAGATCAAAATGTGGTACCTGTCTCAGCACAGACAGCCGGCCCACAGCTCTAGCCATCAGCAGCAGCAGCTCCAGCCAGCTATCCTCACCAGCAACAATGATATGTGATAAACTGTCCTTTTCAGGACAACACTTTTCAATAACTACAAAACTGTCCTTTTCAGGAGAACACTCTTCTCACACTCTACATGAACATGCAGAGATATTTTTGGTCTAGTGCACTGTAAGCTTATTTTTGTCAATGTATTTATTTAACAAAAATAAACTGGGAAATATATCTTTTTACTTGAGTCTTTTGTTTCATCATTCAATATTTGTTTTCGGGCCAATATGCCACCTGAAACACTTTCTCAAAAGAGCTTTTGACAGTTGAAAGTATGTAAGAAAATGAAAACTTTGTTGAAAAATTTCTTATATATGCTTCTATGAGCCTTAATAATAATTAATAAAGCATACAAACGGAAAATTTTGTGCAATA